>CM021102.1:230815935-230933088 GCA_007115665.2 Sequoiadendron giganteum | reverse complement strand
GAGGGTTTAGGGTTGAGGGATTAAGAGGGTATAGGGGTTGAGGGATTAGGGTTTAAGGGTTGAGGGTTGAGGGTTGAGGGATTAAGAGGTATAGGGATTGAGTGATTAGGGTTTAAGGGTTGAGGGTTGAGGGATTAAGAGGGTATAGGGATTGAGGGATTAGGGTTTAAGGGTTGAGGATTGAGGGTTGAGGGATTAAGAGGGTATAGGGGTTGAGGGATTAAGAGGGTATAGGGGGTTGGTGATTAGGTTTTAAGGGTTGAAGTTAAGAGGAATTATAGGGATTGAGGGATTAGGGTTTTAAGGGTTGAGGATTGAGGTTGAGGGATTAAAATTTATAGGGTTTGAGAGGGATTAAGAGGGTATAGGGGTTGAGGGATTAGGGTTTGGGTTGAGGATTGAGGAGTATAGGGGTTTGAGAGTTAAGAGGGTATAGGGATTGAGGGATTAGGGTTTAAGGGTTTAGGGTTGAGTGTTGAGGTTGAGGGATTAAGAGGGTATAAGTTGAGAGTTAGGGTTTAAGGGTTTAGGGTTGGGGATTAGAGGTTTAGGGTTGAGGGATTAAGAGAATTATAGGGATTGAGGGATTATGGTTTAAGGTTGAGGATTGAGGGTTGAGGGATTAGAAGGTATAGGGATCGAGGGATTAGGGTTTAAGGGTTGAGGATTGAGGGTTGAGGGATTAAGAGGGCATAGGGGTTGAGGGATTAAGAGGGTATAGGGGTTGAGTGATTAGGGTTTAAGGGTTGAGGGATTAAGAGGGTATAGGGATTGAGGGATTAGGGTTTAAGGGTTGAGGATTGAGGGTTGAGGGATTAAGAGGGTATAGGGGTTGAGGTATTAAGAGGGTATAGGGATGGAGGGATTAGGGTTTAAGGGTTGAGGGTTGAGGGTGGAGGGTTGAGGGATTAAGAGGGTATAGGGATTGAGGGATTGAGGGATTTAGGGATGCATGTCATTACAGGTGTTCAACATATGTGGAATTTTTGTGAGGCTAGACATGGAAAGGGAGAGCATGATGATGCAGGAGCATGCGTGAAAACAACATTAGCACGAGAAGAGTTAAAGTATAAAGACAGTGCAAAGTTGATAGATGCAAAATCAATCGTCGAGTGGTTAATGCTTTGATGGGTCCAGGTAATGAAGGTACGTCTTTAGTTCATAGATTTTTTTGGTTGATGGATGATACTAACATTGCACCATATGAAGACTGTTGTACACTAATAGGATCGAGTGAGGTACACTCTTTCCTTAGCTAAAATATAGGTTCATGGAGTATTGATACATGAAAGATGGCATGCTTTTGTTCTTCATGTACAATGCAAGACTGGAATGATTGTGAGTTAGGGGAGTGGGTTGACAAATGGTTCACGAGTTATCTTAGCCCACTTCACACGTATCACCCTCCAACAGCATTGGAACTAACACAGATAGAATCATCGGTCGACTTTGACCACATATTAGATGTAGTTCAACGAGGTGATATATCTACATTCTTAGTTGTTGAAATTCCATATCGTTAGATCTTACTTTGTACTATATTCACAATGTTGAAAAATTTGAAGAGATTTTTTGCACATATCAATGTAGGGCATGTTTATGCAGTTATTGCAGATGAAGACAATGAAGAGAGAACAGACTATTACTTGTGTCATTGTGTTGAGACCAAAAATAAATTGGAGGCGCCAGTTATAGATGGAGAAAACATTGAATACCCTACAGGCTCAGTTGTGGTTACTGGAACATGGCTTAGAAGGTACCCACATTCAAGTGTTAAACATTGGCTGTTTCAGGACTTTGGCATGCATCATAAGATTCTTCATTACTCAAACCTTGTTGTGGCATCCAATGTTCATTTGAGCAAATATGGGGGTAGACCTTTGAACAAGACGTTATGGAAGGTCTGTGAGTCTGACCATGAGGCAATACTTGACACAATAAAGAGTAGAGCATACCTGGATGGTTCGTTGGATTAATTTGTAATTATATGCACATTGGTTCTTATTAATTTATACTTGTATGCACATTAATTTGTTTGATGCCAATGCTATCATCTTCTTTTACAGTGATTGGTGTCCCCTTGCAAAAAATGCAAATATATGAACCATCCAAGAGAACTTCAACCAGAAAAGCAATGCAACATCCTTATTTTGATTCTTGCATGCAACATTTGTAAGTGCCTTCCATCTATTTTTATTTTATTTCTATTTTGGATGCTCTTTCTTTTTCTCTTTTACTTTGCGTATTTGTAAGTAAACTACTAAGGGTTGATTGATCTTTTGTTGCAGAAAATGCTGATTTAAGAGCCATCAAAGAGAATCTCAACCAAAAAACCAATGCAACATACTTATTTTGATGATTTTGACAAATCTCAATTTTGATTTCAAGCTATTATAAGAGAGCATGTGAAGCTTAGCGAGGGAATCTCAAGTTACTCATTTGAAGTTAACCTCATAATGAACACCTATGATGTAGACAATTAAAGAGAATCTTGAATGTATGAGTGACATTGTAAAAGATCTGAGAGAACGAAGTGCTAGAGACATTGTAATAATATTTAATTGCATAATGAGATATACTCAAATATTGTAAGGTTGGAGTTCATGTTTGGTGTAGTAGCACCTTGTTCTGTAAATGCCTTGAGTAGGAAAATTTGCAAACTTTGAATTTTGAAATGTAGACAATGTGAAAAAGGTCATATAAACAATTTGTACATATTTTTCTGCAACTCGTGTGACCAAGTAGACTATTCCAACACATCAGAATAGGTATTTCTATGCTAGGCATGGTCTTCTTTCACACCGAAACACATAGAATCGCTCTGAGCTATGTTCCACCGGATCGAACCCTTAAGGGTCCAAACTGCAAAATGGCTGCAAACTTCAACATGCTAGTACTAGGATGTGGTGACACTTAGAAACTTCTCATCTAATCCTATAGGAAAGCGTTTGGCCCCCCCTAGAAAAACCTCTCTCTGTTTTGGCTATCTCGGAGTGGTTTTCCAGTGGTGGCAAATTTTCACTTGATGGAAAAAGCATCAAATGCAAGCAGTGCAAAGTTGTAGAGTGGTGCAACTTTCATTCTGCAACTTGTGTGACCAAGAAAACTATTCCAGCCCATCCAAATAGGTATGTTTATGCTAGGCATGGTCCTCTTTTGTACAAAAAACACGTGGAATCGCTCTGAGCTATGTTCCACCAGATTAATCCCTTAAGGGTCCAAAGTGCAAAATAGCTGCAAACTTCAGTATGCTATTACTTGGATACTGTGACACTTAGAAACTTCTCATCTAATCGTACAGAAAGGTGTTCAACCCCTCTAGAAAAATCCCTCTCGGTTTTGGCTCTCTCAGAGTGGTTTTCTCGTGGCAGCAGATTTTCACATGATGGAAAAGGTGTCAAATTCAAGCTGTGCAAAGTTGCAAAGTGGTGTAACTTTCGCTCTGCAACTCGTGTGACCAAGAAAACTATTCCAACACATCTAAATAGGTATGTTTATGCCAGGCATGGTCCTCTTTCACACCAAAACACGTGGAATCGCTCCGAGCTATATTCCACCAGATCGATCCCTTAAGGGTCCAAAGTGCAAAATAGCTGAAAACTTCAACATGCTATTACTTGGATACCATGACACTTAGAAACTTTTCATCTAATCCTACAGAAAGATGTTCAACCCCTCTAGAAAAACCTCTCTCGGTTTTGGCTATCTTAGATTTGTTTTCTCATGGAGATGGATTTTCACATGATGGAAAAGGTGTCAAATTCAAGCTGTGCAAAGTTGCAAAGTGGTGCAGCTTTTGATCTGGAACTCATGTGACCAAGCGGACATTTCCAACACATTTGAATAGGTATTTTTATGCTATGCATGGTCCTTTTTTGCACCGAAACACGTGGAATCACTCTTAGCTATGTTCCATCAGATCGATCCCTTAAGGGTCCAAACTACAAAATGGATGCAAACTTTAGCATGTTATTACTTATATACTGTGAAGCTTAGAAACTTCTCATCTAATCCAATAGGATCTTGTTGAGCCTTTCTACAAAAACCTCTCTCGATTTTGGCTATCTCAGAGTGGTTTTCCAGTGGTGGCAGATTTTCACTTGATGGAAAAGCATCAAATGCAAGCAGTGCAAAGTTACAGAGTGGTGCAACTTTCATTCTGCAACTTGTATGACCAAGCGGACTGTTCCAACACATCCAAATAGGTATGTTTAAGTTAGGAATGGTCCTCTTTTGCACTAAAACACGTGGAATCACTCTGAGCTATGTTCCACCGGATCGATCCCTTAAGGGTCCAAAGTGCAAAATAGCTGCAAACTTCAACATGCTATTACTTGGATACTGTGACACTTAGAAACTTCTCGTGTGATCCTATAGAAAGGAATTCGACCCCTCTAGAAAAAAATCTCTCAATTTTGGCTATCTTGGAGTGGATTTCTCGTGGCGGCAGATTTTCACATGATGGAAAAGGTGTCAAATTCAAGCTGTGCAAAGTTACAAAGTGGTGCAACTTTCGCTCTACAACTCGTGTGACCAAGCGGACTATTCCAACATGTTTGAATAAGTATTTTTATGCTAGGCATGGTCCTCTTTTGCACTGAAACACGTGGAATCGCTCTGAGCTATGTTCCATCGGATCGATCCCTTAAGGGTCCAAACTACAAAATAATTGCAAACTTCAACATACTATTAATTAGATACCATGATGCTTAGAAAATTCTCATCTAATCCTTTAGGATCATGTTGAGCCTATCTACAAAAACCTTTCTTGGTTTTGGCTAGCTCGGAGTGGTTTTCCAGTGGTGGCGGATTTTCACTTGATGGAAAAAGCATCAAATGCAAGCAGTGCAAAGTTGCAGAGTGGTGCAACTTTCATTCTGCAACTTGTGTGACTAAGCAGACTGTTCCAACATGTCCAAATAGGTATTTTTACGCTAGGCATGGTCCTCTTTTGCACCGAAACAAGTGGAATCACTCCGAGCTATGTTCCACCAGATCGATCCCTTAAGGGTCCAAAGTGCAAAATAGCTGCAAACTTCAACATGCTATTACTTGGATACCGTGACACTTAGAAACTTTTCGTTTGATCCTACAAAAAGGTGTTCAACCCCTCTAGAAAAATCTCTCTCTATTTTGGCTATCTTGGAGTGGTTTTCTCATGGTGGTGGATTTTAACATGATGGAAAAGGTGTCAAATTCAAGCTGTGCAAAGTTGCAAAGTGGTGCAACCTTCACATTGCAACTCGTGTGACCAAGCGGACTATTCCAACACATCTGAATAGGTATGTTTACGCTAGGAATGGTCCTTTTTTGCACCGAAACACGTGAAGTTGCTCCAAGCTATGTTCCACCGAATCGATCCCTTAAGGGTCCAAAGTGCAAAATAGCTGCAAACTTCAGCATGCTATTACTTGGATACCATGACACTTAGAAATTTCTCGTCTAATCCTACAGAAAGGCATTGGACCCCTCTAGAAAAACCTCTCTCGATTTTGGCTATCTTGGAGTGGTTTTCTTGTGGGAGCGGATTTTCACTTTATGGAAAAGGTGTCAAATTCAAGTTGTACAAAGTTGCAAAGTGGTGCAACTTTTGCTCTGCAACTCATGTGACCAAGCAGACTATTCCAACACATCCGAATAGGTATGTTTATGCTAGGCATGGTCCTCTTTCACACTAAAACACATGGAATCGCTTTGAGCTATGTTCCACCGGATCGATCCTTTAAGGGTCCAAAGTGCAAAATGGCTACAAACTTCAACATGCTATTACTTAGATGTCATGATGCTTAGAAAATTATTGTCCAATCCTATAGGATCGTGTTGAGCCTATCTATGAAAACCTCTCTTGGTTTTGGCTATCTCAAAGTGGTTTTCCAGTGGTGGCGGATTTTCACTTGATGGAAAAAGCATCAAATGTAAGCAGTGCAAACTTTTGTTCTGCAACTCGTGTGACCAAGCGGACTATTCCAACACATCCAAATAAGTATGTTTACACTAGGAATGGTCCTCTTTTGCACTGAAACATGTGGAATAGCTCCGAGCTATGTTCCACCGGATCGATCCCTTAGGTTGGAGGAGTCTTAAGTTGCTTAAAGCAACAAATTTGAAATGATATTAAATGGCCCACTTAGCACTCATTGAATCTAAGTGATGCTCACAGAGGTGAGGCACTAGGCCTTCCTGGGAGGTCACCCATTCCAGTATACTCCAGCTCAAGCGCTTAACCATGAAGTTTTTTCCCCAAGGTTAAGCCCACTTAGCTTGCAACCCCATTTGAAAAACCTTCAGCAAGTGTCGTGCCTTATGAAACATTCATTATAGAGCCCCTTTAGCTCATCAATTGATAAGTAGGAGGTATTTTCTACAATGTGTCAAATTGTGATATTGCTATTAGCATTCCATTGAGCAGACATTTGTAGTATTATATATAGCTCTACCTTCTACAGTATTGCACATGATTGCAGATAGTTTCAAAGATCTAGATAACATCAATAGTTCACATTACTCAAGAAGGATGAACATCTTAAAGACATTTGTGGAACCTTCTTGTGGACTTAGGGTTGCAATATTTGATCTACAACATGTTCCACTATTTCTTTAGTAGGATCAAGAACACACATAATGAAGGTGTGTTTGTAGCCATGAAAGATTATGGTTCGAACTATCCAGGAGAGTGATGTTTTATCTTGACCAACCATATCTATACCATGGTTTGTTTGGAAACAATGATGGGTTCTCTCTTCATCGACATATACATTATTCCTCGATGTGTTCACACTAGTGTTACAAGACTAGGACTCGCCTCAGACTTGAAAATCCATTTTTTGACTTGGACTCGGGCTCAGAGCCCAGACTTAACAAATAGAAAAACCTAAGAAATTCAAAGATTTGTAAGGATTTAAAACTTGTTTCATGCACCCTTTAATAAATAAACCTTAAAGACACAATAGCATCATCAAATAGAAATTTCTATGATCCCATACACAAACATACATCAATCACATAAGTATAAGCACAAATTTTAGCTGAAGGAAATAACACATTTAGATATATAAATATTGTGATATTGCTATCAGGATTCAATCGTGTAGTTTTACAAATCAAACTCATTGACCCATGATTCATCAGTAGTGGGTCACAAGATCCCATCTCTCATGATAATGAATGGTTCATAAGGAGGAAGATAAATCTTCATACATTTCTTCTAGCACAAATGAGATAAGTTATTGGTTTCATGAAGGTCATGAGACAACCATTAATGGGGAGTGGATACATGAAGAACTGATGGAGAATGATAATGGCTTCAAACTTGCTATAAAATTATTATTTTTTTCATTTCAATGATGCAAGAGGTTTTTGGTTTTAGTACCAAAATGAGCCTATGAAGAATGCATGTGAAACTCCTTTTGACCTTGAGGGTGTTCTTACTCCATCTCAAGGATCATGCTTTGAGGATGACATAAATAAATGCTAGGGCTAACCAATTAATAATTATACAAGTGAATAAGTCAAACATGTACATGTCGATAAGGGAAGTACAAGTACTTAAAAACACGTAAGCCTCAAAAATTATACACACGAATACATAGTATACACAAATTAAAACAAAGTATATGCACGAATACAAGGTATATGCATGAAAACATGTAAGCCACAAACTATACATTCGTATGCACATAAGTCACAAAGTATACACGTAAGTTGTAAAGTATACACTTGAATACACGTAACTCATATCTATTGAACCATCAATTTAGAATGCAAATATGGATAGGCATCGATAAAAGATATTTGTATTAACCAAATAGCCATGTAGGCATACATCAATATATGTTGATATAAGTATGAAATATATGTACAAAATAGCCATATAGGCTTACGAGAAAGCCATCTAGGCATACAATGTCAAATATTTCCAATAAAAAATATGTACAAAATTGCCATGCAAGCATACAACAAAGGACTTTGGAATCAAAAGTCATTGCTCTCCATGCCCTGGAAATAAAATCTTTCCCTTTCCTTTTCGCTCGGATGGCGATAGGTCTATCACTCATTTTTGTTGGGCTCGTGGAGTGCTCCTGCTACTCCTCCTAGGGTTTAGTTCATGGTGAAGTTTTAACTGTTACAATAAGAAGTAAAGACGTGAATATATAGAAATTACATTATAAAAAATGATATATTTGACAAAATAATCACTTACAACCATCTCACGATCTCTCTCCATGAGGGAAATATCCTCACGCCCATGCTCAGGCATTCTCAAGCCCTATATAAACCATACAAATAGACGAAAACTATGTGAATCAATAATGGTTTGATTTCTCACTAACTAACATCTATAACAACAAATGTAAATTAAAATTTACTAATTTTCCTCATACCTCTTTTGTCAGAGCCATCGAGGATTGTATAGCAGATGTCACACCAATATCCATTGCCCTAGTCACATTCGGAGGTGTATCATCTCGCAACAACTGAAAATAAAACAACAAATTATTCAACGTAATCAATGATGTGCATGTATAAACTACACAAATCTATTAAGTACTTGATTCATTAGTTATACTATTTATTCTATTACCTACGTGAAGGTTTGAGTAAATCCACCACCACTGGGAAGTGTTCCATCAAAACCTCCAATATTAGTCTATTCAACATCCAAAATTGCATATTAAATTACCATTCGTAAAACAATGCCATTAATATGCAATAAACTTATAATTGTTTACTAGTTACATACCCTAGCGATAGGTGTACTGCAAAAATAGGTTGGTGGGGGCCAGTGTATCCAGTCTCAACACTATGACCCTGCAATTTTATTCAAATCATAAAACATTTTTAGTTAATCTTGCATTTTAAAATTGAAATTTAATAAATTAAATTCAATGAACACATGCACTAACTTTTACCTGACTATCAATGCCATATGCCTCATGCAAAATGTCAGTTGCCCTCTCCATCTCCATAGCTGCAGATGGATCCTGTGTACCAATCTCCTGAGGGTTGGTGGGGTCATGTGAACAAGTAGCCCCGCAAGATTGACACACATGTGTTCGAAGGCCACCACTAGAAGACTCCCCTGGATGGCGTTGTAGAATAGGGCTAGTATGATGGATGACACTCTGGGTCAAAGTGCTAATTGTCTACAATGTCTGTACGTCAGCACTTTCCTTCACAATGAAAGGCATAACAATGTGCTCATGAGGTGGCCTAGCGAGAGCTCGTCTACCTTGCCGCATAGGATCCAATTGTGCACCAAGTCTATCCTGAGCTGACCCCCCACCTCTCCCCTGGAAATCCCTCATATCAAAATAATTTGGGATTTTGTTCAATATGAACTCACTGTATAGTTTCCTAAGGAAATATTGTGGGACCTTGCAATTGTTGCACGATGGGTAATCGAAGACCATGTACCACCTATCATAAAACCGCTCCTTCATTTTTTGGTGGTGGCACCAATGGATAGGAAACCTCTTCGCATTGAGGGTAAGATTTTTATTTGTGTGTGTGTTGATGAAGAATGAGCACAAATCACTTTTTGTTATTTTTAAATCTTTCACATCCTTGTATGATAGTTTATTTGCATAATATTCCCTAGCCACCTGCCTCCTATCTTCCCATCTAGATATTTATTTGCTAATTGAATCTACATTTGTTAACATATCTTTCAATGAATTTGCTAGGGTCATTCTTTCTGTGGTTGAACCATTTGGATCACTCAACCTATTGATCAAATCCTCAATTTGTTTTTTGTTGTTCTCAATTTCACTCATTAAATTTTGTTGTGTCAAGAGGGGGTTGAGTGATTGGTGGAGGAGGTTGATGTTGTGGTTGATTTTGATCTTGAGTATTTGGTTGGTCCTCCTGTTGAGTATTTTGAGGGTTTACAGGTTGATTTGCATCTCCTAAAAATTCAAATAAATAGATATCAAATTCAATCTAAAACTAACAAATTCAACCTAGAACTAACAAATTCAAAACAAAAACCATAGAATCCTTACCTCTTATAGATCCTCATTGTCATGGCACCATTGTTGTGAAGAAATACGGATCCTTGGTGAAGAAATTATTCTCCTAGAATGTGAGCACGATATTTTGGGGTTTTTGGCCGTGGGTGCAACAAAAAAACCAGTCGAAATGCAAATGAGAGATTTGCATTTGTTTTTTTTCTTTTAACAGTTGATAACGCAAGCATGTTATAATGTGCTCGTGTTATGTCTTTGTAGTTGTAGCCGTCGGGACCTTGCATAGTTATAACATGCTCGCATTATGGTTTTCAACTTTTTTTTTAGGGTGTCCACGGAATTGCTACCCATTTCCATGCACCCGCCCCAAAGTGCTATTCACATATGCATGAATCTAGTTCATCATTAGCAAACCAAACACATTGAGATTCACATGCATTACATCAGAGAGCTTATTCATAGTCAGGTCATTGACTTAGTATTTTGCTAGTCTTTAGCACAGGTTGCTGACATCTTCACCAAACCTTTCACTGAGATCAAGTTCATTCATCTACGAGGTCTTCTTGGGGTGCAGTCTCTTTCATCAGCTAGATCATCTTTGGGGGGGGCTTTCTAGTCTTCTCTTCTTTTCTCTCTTTTTGGAGGATAGTTTTTTCCTATTGGGTTTTCTATCTTACTCCATTTTTTTGAGATATTGCTTTGTACATGGGTACCTCTTCTGGCTAGTTTTCGGGACCCATTTCTTCATACCCACCTAAGCTATTCTTAAGGGGTGGTGTTAGTTTATTCTACCCTAGTTAGGGTTTTGGAGTGAATCCATGACTCATTCCCCATGAGGTTTCAAGGTTGTTGAAGGTGTATTGAGAGGTGTCCAATCCCTCTTGACACCTCTCCCTTGCATAGAGGAGAGAAAATCACCTCCACTGCAAGATGAGGAGTCTTCTCCTCATTCCATGGCACATGTGCCTATTCTTAAGGCATGTGTGTCTATTCTTGTGCTATGTAGTTTCTTATCCTCATACTATATATTGAGGGTTTGAGATCTCTATTGATGTGTTAGCTAATACAATTTCAGCTTGTTCATGTGCTTGCATTTTTATCTCATAGATCTCCTAAACTCTAATAAATATTAATATTTTGTAGTGCAAATTTTCTTGTCTATTGTTGTAATGTTGAAATTTGCATATTTATGTCATTTTTTAATTATTTTTGTGTCTATTTTGAGATAATTTCTTATACATGTACATAGTGACAAATTACATGCTATTATATGGAGTTAAGCCGATTGCATGATATTATTTTTTATTGACTTACATATGCACATATCCCTATACATTTAGACCCACCTTATCTATTTGCAAACTCTTTTATATATTCATTCAATCCACCTATTCATCACAACCTATCAATGCACCCACTTCCTATAGTCATTTACCACCTATATTTGGCCATTATTCTATTTAGTATAAGTCCACAATTGTAAATTTTCCCGTTCCAATTTATGTTTAAAATATAAATTAAAATTTGGTTGATTAGCCTTCTTTAAATTCAATTTACTTTTTCAACAAAAATAAATTTTCCCCATCACAAATCCTCTACCACTTTACTTTCCTATCTCTAACTCATAGTTGGACTTGTAGACATCCAAATTTGATCACTTCCATATGATCAAAATCATCTATTATATTCATCTATTTCATTAATAGTGATTAAATAATTTATTTAATCATCATCTCATTTTCTGCCTATGGTTCCTAAAGTATGTAATTAAATAAATTAAATACTTTACCTTACCCCCTTTTCTTCTCTAAATTAAATAAGCATGAAAAATTATTTAATTTAGTTATTTAACCTATTTGGATTAAAAACCAATTTTTAATTCCTATTTTTCTCTCTCCTTGTCACATTCTCCATAACCCTCTTTTAATCCAGATTAAATTAATTAATCTATGATTAGGATGTGCACCACTTAATCAAGATTAAGTATCACATCCTCCATAATCTCCCACTTGCCTCTAATATCTCATTAATTATCCTAATCCTATGTTTGCACAACCTTAATCAGAATCATTAGCCACATTTGACTTACCTTTTCTGGTCAACCTTCCCACTTACCCTTTTTAGCCTGGACTCTCTTCCCCATGCGAATTTTTAATTCACTTTTGTCTTTCCAAGGTCTTCCCCATCCCCATGCAAGATTCTAGAAGCCTTGACTTGTCACTTCACATGTGCCAAGGGCTTCTAGAACCTTGGACTTGTCACATCACTCAAATGTGACAAATCTCTAGCTTTTTGGAGACCCTCTCTTATCCACTAGATTCTTCCAATCATTGTGAATTTTTAATTCACTTTTATTCCTCCAAGGAATCTTCTCATCCCCCAAGGTACTTGTCCTTCTTCCACCACATGTACTTCTCTTCCACCTCATTTCCACATCATTCCACCCTAAGACATCTCACATTCCACATGTCAAGATGTGAGGGCTTGTGAGTCCTCAACTCACCATAGCCCTTCATCTTGATCTTGTTGGATCAATCCCAACCGTTGAATTCTCTAGAGAATTCCAATTATCCTATAAATACCCCCTCATTTCTCCCATTTTGGGGATCAAGTCTTTTGCAAACAAACTCTTTCAAATTTACCATTTGAGCTCTCATCTCATCATCATGACATATTCATCCATTTTGCATATCATTTGCATATTCAACATAGCTTGTCATCCAAGGAGCACACAAATCTTCAAGATCAAGGGTCAACCAAGGAAAGAGCAGCATAGAAGGTATAACAAACAACATTCAATTTGTTTTATCTTACTTCCATGTTATCCATTTTCTTAGGCTAATCATTGAGGTGCCCTTTTATCTTGTTATTTCCTCTTGTTGCATTATTAGTTTTTATCTAGCATCTCACATTAGGACTTGACGTTTTAAAAGGATCATAGGACCTAACTAAAATTTCTCCTTTACACAAGTTTTAGAAAGGGGACATGCTAAAAATAATTTCTAAAGATTATCTCTTACTCAAAAATGTATTATCCTCTAAAATTATCCAACAATCCATCACTGCTATCTATAATAAAGCACTACATATTTATCTCAACACTTTTAGCTCCACTTGTCCAATAATTGAAATAATTAACTAATGATCACATAAAGAATATTAAAAAAAAAAGAAAACAAAATTTGGAACCAAGTGGTTGATGAAATTGAAAATGAACATGGGGATGACACTCACAAAGAAATGTGACACTCTGCATTCCTTTCTAAAAATATAAATCAACAAGATGCAGATAACCATGAGTAGTATCAATACACAATATTAGTTCTACCTAAGTTGGATAAAAGATACATAGGAGCTAATAACACAAATGGATAGCATTGAGCATAAATACTACAAAAACTATCTATATGTGATCATATGAAGGAACTAGATGGGAACATATAGGTGCACTTAGAAATATTTCATAACAAGCACTAGAAATTTCAAGATCAATGAGGAATTTTAAGAAAAATCAAATAGCTTTAGGAAGTGATAAGCCTTAGGTTACCAAATATAATACCTGATTATTTACTTGTACCTCAAAAGTGTTAAATTTTATTTATATTTCATCCACTAACACAAAAGTGGAGAACACTCTCATAAATTCAATGGTTAAATATAATTATTACAACAAGCTTGTCAATAATGAGAAGCTATCTTCATTTTAGCTCAAGGTAATTTACACTCATTTTTGTTGGAGTTGATTGTTGAACCTCCATAGCTCCTAGTTATACTTTGCAACCAAAACACCTATCATGCATGAGAGAGCAAAGAAATTATTATTCTATGCAACCAAGAGAGAAATGAGATTGATCTATAAAAGAAATTGATATGTGCAATATATTAATCTAAATACCTAGACTAATTGATTAAAATAACATTGAATGCTTATAAAAGCATAAAAAAGAAAACCCTAGATGAGGATTGCATTAGATTGTGACAAATGTCTTAATCTCATGCAATGAGACAACTGGACATATAATTAGATGAATCTAATTAATACAAAAATCATAAGTTTAGCTTAAGTGAATAAAGTAATAAGGGACTTAATAATTAATTAATGATTAATTAATTATTAAGTGATTATCTTAATTACTCCAACACCCCCCTTAAGATTAACTTAGGAAGTAGCTAAAAACCTTGATGAAGAATGCGATGAACACATGGATGGGTCCTGGATACAAGTCCTGATGAGGTGCACATGTAAAAACAATTGAATCTCTCATAACTAGAGAAAAGGAAAAAACCACATGGGAAAAAAATCCTCTCCAAAAGAGAGAAAATGAAAAAATTGCACTAGTGAAAAAAGGATAGGGGGATCCAATGTGACCCCCCAAGGACTGCATCTGTTACACAAGTACAATAGATGTTCTTCCAATAGGAGAGATAAAATGAGGATATGAATCCCCCCATAAAAAAGTAGCTCATGTGTCAATGACAAATTCTTGAAGACATAATATGATCCATTGCTTGCAAACAACATTTTTCCCCTTCAAAAGGAATAGATCCACTAGTGATTGGAGAAGCCAATCCAAAAATATGGGTGATGTTGGAATCCAAATCCAAATTATGTGTCTTTAAAAATTGCTCATGTATCCACATGTCAGAAAGAGATGATGTCAATCCAAAATATTGTGAAAGTTGATGTAGAACAGGCTCCAAAGGTGAAGAAGATGATGATGAGCTAAAAATAGTGATGTGGTTGTTAGCAAAGAGGAGATGAATTTCCTCAAAATAATCCTCTAGATCTACAATTTGAGACTCTACAAACAAGGATTATATGTGTACAAGATATAAATCCCAAGTGGTTGTGTCTAGAAGATGTATGTCTAGCTACATTGAATCAATAGGGGCCAAAGATGTGGCAATTCCAAACTAATCAGGAACAACAAAAGATGATGATGTAGTCTCGATCTGAAGAGTTGGAACATGAATACACGTCTTTGAACCATAAGAACATGGAAGACCTATGATATACTCAAGCTCCTCTAAAGTATCATCATCAAAGGGTATGAAATCTACATTTGCAAGAGGAATGAGACAATCTGCAACAAGATCCTCTATGTATGGAGAGATAGTAGGAACTCCATGGATCTCCCAAAGTTGAGTCCAAAGTGTAGGGATAATCAATGTCTTATACAACACACATAGTGTCAAGATCAAAACTAGAACATAGAACCCCTACAATATGATCTGAGGAGATACCGCATAATGATAAATTGTGTGGTGTGTCTAGTGTAGGTATGAGTCCATATAGGTAATGATGCAAGACCATCCAAGTGAAGGGCAATCCTCGTCAATAAAAAATAGGTCATTTTATTTTATTTTCCTAAGGTTTGGTAGTTGATTTATTTAATAGGTTAATTTGCAAGGATAGACTAAAATAGATATTAAATAGTTTCCTTTTATAATTTTGTTGCAAATTTTGGGAGTGGAGATAATTTAGGAGGGAATTTTTGGAATTTGTTAATCTCAATTTAAATTAGAAAAAATGGACTTGGGCATAGTTTTGGAGGGAGTTATAAGTTTTAATGACGAATTTAAAAATTTCCTAAAATTATGTATGCAAAAGTGGATGCTCAAGGTGAGTTGGTAGGAGTTACAATGGAAACTACTCTAAAATCTAGGAATGGACTCCCATTTTTGAAATTTTGGTGGAAGTGGGTTGAAAAATAATTTTTAATATTATGAAAGTTTTTTTGCATTGATTTTTGGGTGTTTCTTCCCAAATTGGTTGTGGCTTTTTGTTGGAGAAGCTTTGGGAGCCTATTTTTGAAGATTACAGGCAATTTGGGGTATGTTTTGGTAGCCATTCTTGGCTAGAATGGGAAGGTTGTTGCAGCCATAGTTCTTTTCTTGGGAGGGTTGTGGATATTGTTATTCAAGGTTTCTTGTAGGTTTTAGGATGTTTTTTCAACATAAAAGAAAAGTTTATTAAATCATGGTTTATTGCAGTAGAGGTTTCCAAATGAAGTTTGCAAGTTGAAAAAGAAGAAATTTTGAGGGAGAACAATTTGAATCTTATTTTTCTTTCATATTTCAATTGTATATAAAATTTTAATTAGATTTGTAGTGCTTTTCATCAGCTCATATGGCTAACCAATCATTAAATTTTAGTTATGCTATGTAATTCTTGAATTTCCAAGAGATTTAGAATGAACAAGGATGAATACTTCTTGCAGATTTTTGTTGCAAAAATTCTCTTAGTGCATCTTAAGTTGTTTGGGAGTTTATGTTAGAGGGTTGGATTCTATTTGCATCAGGTAAGGAAAAAGATCAAGTCATATGAGATGTGTTAGGATTCCATATTTCCAATACTCATAATTATCCTTTTTCAAGTTGATCATAGAATGATGAACAAAAAAACCCATGATACTTCCTCAAATGAAAAAAATAAAAGACTCAACCTCAGTATTGGTAAAGTAAATTTAATGATGTCATCTCATACAAATAGATCCTTTCTAGGTGCCAACATGTCCAAATAATTAAGAAGAGTGTGAAATAACAAAAAGCTAAATAAAATGTACCTAGGGAAGATTCTGGAAAAAGTGGATGAATAGATCTAAAGAGCTCTGAAAGATATTTCTATTGGAATCACAAAAATTAGAGATATAGGAAAAATTCTATGGGTTTGGAAGTATAAAATAAACATCTGATTGATTGAGAATAACAAAAACCAACAAAAAAATCTAATGATGAAACCTGGACCATTAGAAATTTCTCAGTACTAGCTTTCTTACAATATCTTGTTTGCCCAATTTTGACACCATATGCCCAAGTTATGCCAAAAAGAAAAAAAATAATTCCTTTAAGGAAAATGAGGCCTAAGAAGGGGCTTGGAGGGGTTGTACAACTATTTGTACTACTGACAGCAGTGTGACATCATGTTGATGTCAACAACACAATATGCTTAGAATATTCTCCTTGTTGGGAAAAAAATGTCAGTAACCTACCAAATTTCGCAGTTGCTTGAAAAATTTTCTGTCATTGGAATATTTGAGTGCCAGATTTTTGGTAGTTCATTCCACAAGAGAGTGTTTAGTGAGGATTTTTGCACTAATTTATTTTTGACTTTTCAAAATTATTGAAGCAACCAATTTTTATGGCTGGTCGGCTAGACAAGCTAATCGATGAGGCCTACAAAAGATCGCCACCATGTAGGTACAGTCTGTGTCAGTCTTAAAACCCTGCACGTGTTTTTTTTTAAATACCTTTAAAAAAATGGAAAATTTTGAAAATCCAGAATAAAAAAATTGCAAGCCCTATACCTACATGCAAATCGAGGAAAATCAGGCCTAGGTTCGTACAAATCTATATGCCCCTAAAATAATTTTCCTTTTTTGTAGCTACTTGGATTTGTGTAGAAAGACAAGCATTCTAAAGATTTTTTGTCATTTTGGACTCAATGGTAATGCTTGTTTCACCTTAGGATGAGCCAATTTTGTTGGCATTTTGTTGAGGAGGTTGGCTCATAGGTGTTTTCATTGATGGAAACCCAATCTATGCAACTCAAGTCTTGCATCCGAAAGTGCAACATAATTTTGGCTCCTACTGGTTGAACAGAGTAAAGAATAGGGCATCCGGCTAAAGGCATAAAAGTTGATCTAAACACCCCACCAAATAGATATTTTGGGTTGTGGATCTCTAAAGAAAATTTGTTGAGGCTTGTAGTATCTTGTTATTGATGTGCACTCACTGGTAAGTGATCTAGAGGATACAGTGCAATAATTTGTTGATTATCTATGCTAGAAGGCCGACCTGACAAAGATGGAAATCATGGATGTATAAGATGTAATTAATTATAAGTCTTCATGTTTGATTAAGTATTATTTGGGTCCTCTCTTTTTCTTAACCGACTTTGGAGGATGCACATAAAGATTTAGTGGTGGATTTGGCTGACAAGTTAAAAGTAACTTAATATTTTATAAAGTCGATTGTTGGTTGAATAATTCTTTGATCATAGATATGTATACGAGGTTGTTTTTATCATTTAATAATGCAAGATGATATGTGAATTGAAAATTTGATCATAAGTGATGCAAAGAGCAGAAAAGAGTAGAATAGGGCAGAGCAAAGTATAGAGATAGAAAGCAGATCCAAAATCAGATCTATGAGCTTCATCGAAATTGTTACCTGGCATGAATAGATGCTACTATCTCAGTTCACCCTTCAAATGGTTTTAATCTAAATTTTGTAGGGAAGTAAGCCTTTTTCTTTTTGCAGTGAGCTCTAGGCAGTGTGCCTAAATGCAAGTGCATTCCTTTTGTAAACAATTATATTTTGAGTACTCAAATTGTGGATTAACCTCCACCGTGGTTTTTCCCCTAATAGGGTTTCCACACAAAAATCTGTGTGTCATGATGTTATGAATGTCTACTTTGAATGCATACATATTTTCTTTAATGCAATGATGAAATGGTTTCATTCTTTGGATGGATGAAGTTTAAATATTGTTGAACACCGATTCACACACCTTTGAGTCCAACAATTGGTATCAGAGCTCGTTCCTCTGAAGAAGTTTTGCAGCTTGAGGGGGATCTTGGAATGTGATGGAATCTAGTAGTCTTCAAAAATAGCTAATGGTGGCTCTTGATGAACTTGATCAGTCTAAAGCAGAAGTTCAATAATTGAAAGAAAATCTTAGAGATACTGAGAAATTCATTCAATCATTGAAGGATCAAATAGTTAAATCCAAGGTAAAGAGGAAAGATCTATGTGATTAGATACAACAAAAGGAGAACAAAGACATGGATGATGCTCACCTGAATCAAAACTTGAAGGAGATAAATGAAGAATGTGAAAAGATTGCTAAAGACAAAACAAACCTAAAACATGAGATGGAATCTATGATAATGAAGATGACTAAAGAGATAGAAGAAAGGAAGAAAATTGAGGAAAATATTGGTCATACCCTAAAAGAGAAATCTAATGAATGCAGCAGAAAAAATAGAGAATTCACTCAATTGGAAAGTGAATTACAAAGAACTAGAAATAATGAAGAAGAACTTGGTAAGAAGATTACTACTCTTAGGAATGATTTTGTCATTGCAAATGAATACAAAGAAAAGTTTGAGATTAGTTCAGTAAAGCTTGATGAGATAACTCATGGATAGAAGAGTGGAAATGATAAGAGAGGTTTTGGATATGAAAAGGGAGAAAGTTCTAGACCAGGACAAAAGAATTTCAGACATAACAAAAATGGAAGATTTTCGGTAAGAAAACCTAATGCAAAAAAGTTTAATGGGTATGGTTTTTCCTAGAATAAGTTCAGTCATATGGCTGCTTAGTGTAGAAGTAATTTGAGGTCAAAAGTTTCATCAATTTCTAGTCAGTGTTTCAATTGCAAAAAACTTGGTCATAAATCAATTGAATGCAGAAATATGTCAAGTCACTCTATTGACAGAAGAAATGTTGAATGTTATACATATGGGAAGTTTGGGAATATTGCTAATCAATGCAGATTAAAAAGAAACCAATGGAATGGACAAGGAAACATTATGTGCTATAATTGCAATAAGTATGTTCATATTGCAAGATTCTGTAGAAACAAGAACACAAACATAAGAGATCCAGTATACAGAGACATAAATTCAGATAAAAATGATAAAGGGAAATAAAAGGTAACTACAGATGATATCAGAGACCAGATAAAGAAGAAATGGGTAAGGAAAAATGATTCTGATGCTAGAAATGGTTATGTACTAGAACCTGCTTTCGATAATTCTTTTGGTAATTGGTTTGAGGCAACTGGACTAGGGGGAGTTTTACAAGAAAATATTTCCTCCCCTGTCTACGGATGGTACTGGAATGTAGATAAGAGTCAAGAAGGTGCACTCATAGTGTACACAAGTTTTGGATGATTTTAGCAAAGGGAACTCAACAAATTCATAGGTCCACAGAAGATTTTTCTATCGTCGTTTTGGAAAAAAGAGTCTCTGGAAAGCCTAGGGAAAATGCATTTATTGCCCATGTGCGAGCTATAAAATTCAAGTCTGAGCCATCATTTGTCACTTTGCATTATCAAAGAGAAGAAGGAGAGCACTCGACTGGTAGATTTCTAAGCAGTAAAATCAATTTCATCGGCAGATCTTGAAATCTATTAGGTATTTCAAATCATTCTCAAATTCTTCATACAATTTGGTGTGTAGTTGCGAACCCTAAACACGAAAAGGAAAAATTGAACAAATTAAAGGGTCGATCAGTCTAGATGAATATAATAGTGCAAAAATTAGGTCTATGAGGAATTTTTTTCTCCCTAATGAATTAAAATAATTGAGCAAATCCAAGCATGGAAATTTGGATATGTGGAATGAGTTTATGTACCTTGAGAATGCAGAATTCGTAAAAATCATATTAAGAAAATTACATGGTGATTTTATAACTTTGGACAAACCTTACATCATCTCAAAAGAGGCAATTGAGAAATTAACTGGTTTTTGCAAAGTCGGAGATGTTCCTAGGAAGAAATCTATCCAGAACAAAGAGGTCGAAACCCTAACTAGAATAATCAGAGATCAGAGAGCCATGTTGATAGAAACAATCAAGAATCCTATTATGAAGTAAATTGCACATGACATAACCTATAAAATCTTCTATAGAAATCAAGAAGGAGCTACATCAGTTGGCATAGTATACATTGCTCACAAAATAGAAATTGATGGTTAGGACTTTGACCTATGCAGGTTGTTAAAGGATTAGATGATGGAGAATGTTCAACTGATAAAGGAGTCAGGATATCCATTCAAATTTGGCACTTTAATTACATTTCTGGTTATTTATTTTCTAAATTGGTTGTCGAAAATCGATAATGTAGCATGGAAATCAGACAACCCAGTATGCACTTAGATATACTCTTATTCTTAGAGTTTGACTAACTAGGATTTGGAATTTGAAAATTTCTATAAGAATGTGCCTGTAAAATGTGGATCAGTCAATATTTCCTCTCTGGTAAGAACAATGGAAGTTGGTTCCTCTTCCAGTAGCACTGATAGAGGACAAAAAAGAGGGCAAGAAATTATTGAATACACCCCTCCGAAAAGAAAAGTTCCCAATATTGAGGGAAAAGAAAAATAAATTGTGGACATTCCAGATGAAGAATCTGATGAAGAACCTGAGAATCCATTGGTAAATGAATCCGGTCAAGAAAAAGGTAGTGAGGAAGAAGAAGATCTGACAAAAGAAAAACTACAACAACTTATCCAAAGTGTAAGAGGCATGCACAAAGTTTCAAGGTTATGGTCAGTTAGACCATCATATGATCAAGACTTGATTCTAGAAGTTCTAAATGCTCATATTGAGCACTATAAGATAATATTGGAAAGTCTTAAGGACATTCTACCCGAAGAGATGATTGAGTGTAGCAAAGAATCAATGGGCTCTAATTTCAAAAGCAAAGAAGAAGGTGAAGTTGTCTCTCAACTAAAGGAACAATTCAAACTATCCCTTTCCAAGTTGAAGAAGAAAATGAATGAGTTGAGGCAATGCATTAAATTAGCCAAAATAATCTACAACTATTGCATCCGTTGGCCCAATGCAGTTAGAAACTACAAGGAGAAGCTGGATTAGATTGAAACAAAATTAAATGACATTGGAAAAATCTTTGACATATCTCAGGATCCAGATGGCATTATCAGGAAAAGAATCTGGGAGTTACAAACAACACAAAAAAAATTTCAACTGTCCAAGAATGTTCTTGTGGATACTTTTTGGAAGGTAAAGGACTTAATTGAATGCAGGCTGGAGAAGATGGTGGAAATTCTGAAGAATGGTGAGAAATTGGAAGAAGCAATTACAATTCTTGAATCTCCCATTAAGATTATCAACAAAAATTCCAAGAACAATAGCTTGATCATTAGTATTGGAATTATAATTGATAGTTGGAAGAAGTTCCTTTCAGAAGTGAAGAAAAACAATAAGATAATCTTCTAAAGATGGCAGTAAATTGTCCTCAAGTTTTTACAATTTTGATCAAAGGAGGAGAACTATAAGCATATATGTGTTAAATTTTTTGAAGGATTGATGATTTTGAACACATGTTTTGTCACTTTTTGTATTTTTGGAATATGGCATCCATGCTTTGTCATTGATGTCAAAGGGGGAGAGAATGTAGTGAAAAATTCCTTATAAATTTTAGGGGGAGAAAGTTCAGCAAACAGTTTGGTAGTGTACCTATAATGATTCTGACACTTGGTCATTTTTTACTAAGTGTTGTCATCAATGTCAAAGGGGGATATTGTTGGCATATGGCTGAGGAGATTGGATCCTAGGTGTTGTCATTGATGGAAACCCAATTCATGCAAATTAAGTATTGCATCTGAAAGTGCAGCACAATTTTGGCTCCTACTAGTTGAACAGAGTAAAGAACATGGCATCCAGTTAAAGGCATAAAAGTTAATCTAAACACCCCACCAGAAAAATATTTTGGGTTGTGGATCTCTGAAGAAGGTCTGTTGAGGCTTGTAGTATCTTGGTACTGATTCACACTCACTGGTAAGTGATCTAGAAGATACAGTGCAATAATTTATTGATTATCTATGCTAGAAGGCTGACCCGACAAAGATGGAAATCACAGATGTATAAGATGTAATTAATTATAAGTCTTCATGTTGGATTAAGTGTTATTTGGGTCCTCTCTTTGTCTTAACCAACTTTGGAGGATGCGCATAAAGATTTAGTGGTGGATCTGGCCAACAAGTTAAAAGTAACTTAATATTTTATAAAGTCGACTGTTGGATGAATAAGTCTTGGATCGCAGATATATATAAGAGGTTTTTTTTTATCATTTAAGAATTCAAGATGATGTGTGAATGCGAAGGTGTGAGTGTAGAGGTGTGAATTGTGAATTTGATCATAAGTGATGTCTAGAGCATAAAAGAGCAGAATAGGGCAGAGCGAAGTATAGAGTCAGAAATAAAATCCAGAATCAGATCTATGAGCTTCACCAGAACTGTTACCTGGCATGAATAGATGCTACTATCTTAGTTCACCCTTTAGATGGTTTTAATTTGAATTTTGTAGGGTAGTAAGCCTTTCTCTTTGAGCAGTGAGCTCTAGGCAGTGCGCCTAAATGCAAGTGCATTCATTTTGTAAACAATTATATTTGAGTACTCAAATTGTGGATTAACCTCCACCATTTTTTTTCCCCTAACAAGTTTTCCATGCAAAAATCTGTGTGTCATGGTGTTATGAATGTCTACTTTGAGTGCATAGATCTTTTCTTTAATGCAATGATGAAATGGTTTCATGCTTTGGATGGACGAAGTTTAAATATTTTTGAACATTGATTCAGCCCCTCCCCCCCCCACCCTCCCTCTTAGTGTTCCCTTGAGTCCAACAAATTTTTCCTTCAAGACTGGATCTCTCAAAATCCAGGCAAGAAGTCATAGACTTAGTGCTCTAATACCATTTTGGAGTTGATCGTTGAAGCCCTATAGCTCATAGTGTTCCTCTACAACCAAACTGTCTATCAAGAATGATAGAACTAAGCAATGATTTTGTTATGAAACCAAGAGAGGAAAGATATTGATCTAGAAAAACAACTTATATGTGCAATTTATTAATTTGAATACATAGATTATTTTATTACAATAACAATGAATTCTTATAAAATCATAAAAAATAAAACCCTAGATGAGGATTGCAATGAGACAATTAGACAATTAGACCTAGATAAATTGTCTTAATCTCATGCAATGAGACAATTAGACCTAGATAATTAGCCCAATCTAATTAACAAAAAAACTCACAAGTTTAGCTTAAGTGAATAAAGTAATAAAGGACTTAATAATTGATTAATAATTAGTTAATTATTAATTAATTATTAAGTGATTATCCTAATTATTCCAACATTACATGGATTCAATCTTTTCTCTCAAGGTTGCATAAAAAATTAGTTTCTTTTATCTCTCGTTTGTGATAAGCATTTTGGTTATAGGGATTTTTGGGAATTTTGGGGTTCACTATTGACTCCAACAATTTTTTGTAACCAATAAATTTGAGTATCTCAATGAGGACAAAGCTAAGATGTCTCAAGGACAATAAATTATTTCAAAAGGGGGATGATGTTGGCTAGATATATTTGACTCTTTAGAAAGCCTCATTTATACAATTTTAAATATATCAATTATGACAAAGCTAATATGTCTCAAGGATAACACATTGTTTCAAATGGGAGAAATGATGTTTTATAGAAAGCATCATCCACCACAAAGGAAATGTGTTGTATTTAGCTAACCGCCAACTCATCCAAAGGACATAATATGCAAAAGGAACTCATTTAGACACTTATATAGTTGGTTATAAGTATAGGCTCATACAATATAAAATAGAAGAAAAAAAGAAAGATATAGATAAACAATTATGTGAGATCAAAAGAAAGAGAATGATACATGATATGTGACAAAGTGATATAAGATAGATAGAAAAATTTATGATTGAATATGAGATGTAATACATTAATATTCTATAGATCAAAATTGTATATGATGAATATAATATACAAGTTGGTTTAACTTATTTATATGGGTGATCCCACAATACTAGTTTACAATTTTTGGCCAAACTCGACACTAAACTGATTTTTTCTAACTAAATATTCACTTTCGGGCACCTATAGCGGCTAAACCGTGAGGAATTTGAAGATGATGCAAACTAGAGATTTGTGACATTTTGTCTATAGATTCTAAATATATTTTTGTTAAAGTTTTTGGAATCAAATTGCACTTCTTTTTCCATCTCCTTCGAAAAACTAGTTTTTTTCAATAAACACCATTTTTAAGGAGTGATGCTCACCGTATACAACATAATTTTTTTTCCATGAAGGATAAAATTCTATTTTTTTCAAATTTAGATTTGTAACTATGATATCTAGCACTTTCATTTCATTTCATAGTGTTTTATTCAATATTTTTTCCTTAATCAAGTTTCAAAGTCAAACCAATTACAATTCAGACATAGGCAGACTGTATACAACATAACGTTTTTTGTATGTATCAAAATTCAATTTTATTATTTTTGTTGGATCAAAGATTTCAATATCTAGTGAATTAATATTTTTTAATTTTTTTTTGATAATCTAATTTTATTTCACATGTGCATAACATATAGTTTGATTTTCGGTGAAAAACCTACATTCACAAGAAATAAAAATAAATATAATAATAAAATTAAATTTATTTAAAATTATACTTTTTGGGAAGCTTATAATAATGACTACATACTTACAAAAAATAAATTTTAAATGAATTCATTTGATCCCCCAAAAGGTAAATCAAAAGTGGCTTTTTATCAACATTTTGATAGGTGTAAAGGAGACTCCATTATAGGTATGGTTTAAAACTAGTAGGGTTCTATCCAAGGGGGTTTGATCTAAGGTAGCTTGATCAAACCCTCTTCAATTGGAATCCTTAAAATGAAACTTTTTAAGGATTAAATCATTATATTTTCTACAAAATTATGATTTCAACAAAAAATAGAATCTCTGAGAAATTGTAAACCAACATTGTGGGATCACCCCCATATAAGGTGTTATGATCTACAATGTGCATGTTTTTTTTCAGCAAAAGGCATATAGCCTATATATATTATATTTTAGTAAAATAGGATTTATATATGGTTTGCATCATCCATTTACAAAATTTGGAGTTGTTTCTCCTGATGTTGCATTGCATTGTAGATAGTGATATGCATAGACTGGTAAGACTTAGCTTTAGCAACACCTGGTCTTTCAAACCATTACAAAAGGCATACATTTTTTGTAGTGCTTGGTCTTTCAAACCATTTACATAAAAAATATCATTTAGGGAATGCACTTAGTCTTTCAAAAAATTTACAAAATACATATCATTTAGCATTGTAAGCTTTCAGAAACATAGCATTAATCCCTTATAAGTTTTTTCAAAAAGCCAACAAATTGTTATAAAATATTGGGCATCACCAAAATGGTACCAAATTGTCGTCATTATTCCTCCATTCGTTCTATGATGGGGGAATTTTCTCCTTGTCCCTCTACACTTTCATCTTCCCCTATCACTGTTGTGTCGAAGTCACCTTACACAGTGGGGGCATTCAAATCTAGGGCCATCGGTGGTGCATACTTCTTCTAAGAGGAAACGCCCTGAGAAGCATGCAATGATGGGTTGTATGTATGCACTCGAAGGAAAGATATGACATAGTAATTCTCTTTAATATTGATATCCATGGTAGTGCAAAGGTGGTGAGAATTCCTACACATTACTCTGAGAAGGATGTGGTCGTGTTTGTGCTAAAAAACATAATTAATGCCCTTGAAAATTTATGCAAACTCATGCCTCTGCTTCAAGTATTTACAAGGGAAAATTCAGCCTACATACCCTTTCCCTTTTTGTAGGTCATACTCTTGCACTCGTTTAAAGAGAGAATTATCCTCAAGAAAATGGTATTTTATATACTTCTCTACAATTTATTCTAGGTCTCCTAGTGACTAGAGAAGGTCATACAAATTTGAAAAGAAAATCGAGAGTACCTAGGAGGGGAGAATGGCTTGCCTCGCCTCCAGACTGGTTCTCTCAATGTCGAGAATAGTATGTACATAATCTTTCACTCTAGTAATCTAGGTTGAACATAATGTCCATATACTCATGCAATAGATAACCATCGAATGACATTTCCCATTCTTTTTCCTTCATTGGAACCCTCCCTGCAACAAATTGAAATGAGATTTTGCTACCTAGAGTTCGCCAACCTTTGTAGATAAAAGCTAGGGTAGTTGTGGAATGCTTTCGAAATTCTTCTAGATGGAATTATATAAAATTGTGAAGAGAGCATGTAGTGAAACCAAAGTATTGTGCGAGAGGTGTAATAATTTTGATGGGGGTTGTCACATCCCTGCATGACAAATAACTTGGCACAAACTACCATTTATTTTATTCGTGTGAGTTTAACTTCGGATGTGTGAGGCTAGCTTGAGTTGGGTGCATTACTTGCTATGATGGGCTTCCTGTACATGCAAAAGAAGCCATATTAGTTTAACACATATTTCGCTCCACTGAGTAGGATGTTTTGGAAGGGATGAGGGGTGCAAACACTAGGAACAAGGGTGTGAGTTGGCACTTCTTATGCTCGGTCCTCTTTTTGTGAATGGACTGCTTTAATCATGTCAATCAAAATTTGTGTCCGCTGGTGTCACCTTGGCCCTTTGTATCAAGGTGTTTTGACACGTTGATTCTGCCATTATTATCCCTATTGCTCATGCTACTGCCGATGGATTTGTCATTTCTTGGCATTTAACATGTGTGGGTAATCCTAGCTGACAAGACTATGTCATGTTTGATCCTGTGGGGTTTTCCAAGGTGGCAACTGACTTATGTTAATAGTTTTGTATTAATAATTTTATGTCTTATTCCCTACCACAACCCTATGGAACTCGCTGCATAAGCCTTGATCTACCTCTTATCACTCATTCTAGCGTATAAATATAACACTCACGTAAATTATGCTTAGATCCTTAATCATCACCTCACTTATATCAAACACAACTATGTCAAAATATAAGCATTTAAAAATTTAATTTTCTATATATTACAATCTTATTAATCAATCATAGTGCTCTAACTAGCATCAATAAATGTTTATACTTTCCTCTATACATATAAATATCGCAATGGCATTCTTTAGGACAACACTAATTTATAGAAATAAGTTTATGATTTAGAGAATATTTTATATAGATAACAAAGGAATAATTCATAATTGGGTAAGTGCATGAAAATAAGGGGAAAAAAAGGCCAACCTTTTTTCTACAAAATTTAAGTGCATTATGTAAAACATGAACATGCTATATAAAATGCATATGAGCCATAACATGTATGTTTTATAACACATTCCCTTTATGCCCTAGATTTTATTTAATTCATAATGTGTATGCATTCTAATATGCACATGTTTTAATAAAATAATAAAAATATAACATGATGTTTCATAATATTTTTCAAATCCTAGCATGTATGTGTTATATAACATATACAATCTATAATGTACATTCTATATAACTCATATGTGTTATAACACATGTATTTTTATGCCTTGAATTCAATTTCTTTATGATCCCACTCATTTAGGTGTAGATTTCTAATCCTAAGGGTTGGCTATATCTTTTGACTACTAAATTTATATTTTTTATTTAAAACAATAATATTTTACTTCAATCTAATCAACTTTACTTGATTTTCAATAAAATTTTAGGAAAACATAACCAAAATGATGAGCTATTTGTTCACTTTCTAGCCATTTTTTTTTTTAGTATTTCAAATAAGTTAATGTATTTATTTTTATTTTTAGTTATAACTTTTGACTCACTTATCAAAATTTGAAAAAAATAGAAGGGTAAAAGTACAAACCTATGTCACACTTTTGTAAATGAAATGGTCAATAGAGTAGAATGTCAATTGTTGAATTTTTTTTAAAACAAAGGTGAGGTCAATGGGATCTCACAAAAAAAAAAGAGCAATTTTTTTTTCTTGATTTTTTTCCCAATTAGCTAACTTCAATAACTAGTGCATGGGAAAAAAATTATATAACTATTATTTGTAATAACATTTTAATGTCAAATTTTACTAGAATTTCATAGTTTTCATGGGACGTCATTTTTTTTCTAATTTTTTATCATTAAAAGGAAAAATAATACCCTTTTCATGATGATTCTCTCCTCTGGTGCACCATGTATTTTTTTTTTTAAAATAAATATTTTTTAATATTTTTTTAATTTCTAACCAATCTTATGTTTGATTATAACAAAACTACTTAAAATAGATTTTTTTAAAATCATAATAAATAGCTAAAATATCAAAAAGATATACTTTTGGATTCTACACTTTGAAAAACAACATTTTATAATTTTATGAAAGTACCCCTAGTTGGAGAAATTTAGAGTTGAAGCTGACATTTCTTTTATTTTCTCAAAAAGAGAAGTTAAGTTACCACATATGCAGCCACATAGATAATTTTAGTTGATTTTTTTTTACTAGAAGTGTTTCACCCAAAACCTTGCACATAAATTCAACTACAATTCAAATTTTTAATTAGAAAAAAATAATTTTATAGTTAATTGGGTGAAAGTGTTTCATCCAAAATCATTTCATTGGTTGAAAGTGTGATACAACTCTATTCTTTTACCCAAAATTGTTTTATGCCTCAATCTGTACAAATCAAAGCATTATATGCAACTAGTTTTATGTAAGTTATTTTATGCACATGTTTAGTGATACAATTTTCAAGATGCATCCACTTTCAAAAATAATAATAAAATATTTATTTTATGTATATATAAATAATAATAAAATATTAAATTAAATAAATTGTAGCACCTAGTCTTTGCTATACTTCTACCAAAACAATTTTTAAGATTCTCTAATACAAAAAAAGTCAAGACACACACTAAACATCGTGTTATACTTTACTAATAATAATAGAAACACTTTTTTGCTCACCCAAGATTTCATCCCCTTAACCTTAACAATTTTATAAAATCTTTAATAGTTTAAAAATTAGACTCATAGTACTACAATTATTATTCTTATTATATCTTAAAATTTTGAGTGTACACATCTTGAGTTACTCATCTAAGTTCAAATATACCTAATTTGAAGAAAAAGGTATCTACACTTTTTACCCTCTTTTTGTGCATTGTTTCCATGCACTTACCCCATTTGATGAAATCATTATATGAGATCAATATCATGATCTAATCACATATAATAATCTAGAAATATCAACATTCATCCATCTTAGGTTTGTGTTCATTAATATAATTTTATATTTTAATTCTCAACTCTTTGGCATGGTATATTAGCAATCAAAGGCAACATTGCATCCAATCATTTGAATTATCTTGTAGATTAGAGAATTTGAATTCCCCACACAAGTGGGACATATTAAATATTTTTTTGATATCCCAATGACTCATATGATGATGCATTCAAGGATAGGGTACCTTGATAGACAACCCATCCTTGCATCCAAACACTTCCAAATTCATCTCACACATGTTCATTCTTTTACTAGAAAAATTAATTCTTACTCCAATGATCAATTCAATTGGAAAATTCAAATTGGCATACATAGAAGTGCATAGAAAACAATTAACATACCACTTTTTGAAATTTATTTTGAATATGCAAACATATTTCAATTTCTATAAAAACTTGTACATTTGAAGTTCCCACCTTAATCTACAAGAATTCAAGTGGATCACAATTTATCTACCCACAATACCATACTAAAATTCAAGCTGAAATCTCGGAAAAATAATTTCTCAATGCTAAAACTATGTTGCGGATAAATTTTTGAAATTTAATTTGAACCAGTAGATGAAAATATTTTCTTCTAAAAAATTGTATAAAGAAACCTCCCATATTCATGTATATGAATACATGATCACAATATTTTTTATACCAACAACACTATCCTTAAATTCAACCCCAAAACTCCAAAAAAAATCTATTTTTGGACATTGAAACTATGTTGCAGACTTCATCAACAACTCAATCTTTTCTCACTCCTCAATCTGATGCCCCTCAAAAATGACTATGCAACAAGAAAGGTATTTTTATCTTTTCCCCCTTATCTCTTCACCTTCATCTTCCTAGTTTGGCGTCCAACAATTCAACCCAAGAAATTTGAAAGAAATCAAATTTATTTTGATTTTGCATTTTATTCTCTAGCATAAACACCCCTTTCCATTCTTCCATAAAGCTCAACAAAATAATTAAAATATGGGAAATATATTTTCACTTTACTCTACCTTTTATTGTTATCAATCAGATAAGCACCCTATGTTAAATTTGTAGAAATCTAACTATCTGTTGACACATGGAAACCTTCTTCAGATGTGGGTGATCTGAACGAAGAAGGAATCTCCAGAGTGAGCTGGTTCTCTGAATGATAAATCCATCCTAAATGATTTTTTGAGGGAAAGAGTTAGAAAGATAACTGAAATGAAAACCTATGACTTAAAATGATCTTCAGAACTTAATGGTGACTAAATGATAACTCTACTTTCTACCCACAAACAACTCTTAGAAAACAATAATATATCACAACCTCTTATGAACACTCAACACATAAATGCTTTGCATGAAGATTGAGGTTTTTAAATACAACATGCAACCTGTATTTTATGGACTTTCTGCATCAAATCTGATTTTCTAGGACATAACAAGGATTCTGTAAATAGAAATCACAATATAACATCAAACTAAATTGCAAATAGACACAAAATTGAGAAATAGGAATGCTATTTTTATTAACTGAAGGAGTATCAAAGTTTGAGTGCAAATTTCGACTTACAAAGCTCTTTGTTTCAGTATGAGAGCAAGAAACAATAATCCAAATTAAGAAAAACCCTAATTTTTTCTTCAAGATATATCTCAAAACCCTAATTTGAGCTCAAGAAGAAAGCTCAAGGAAAAGCATCTAAAAATTCCCCAAAATGTGGCGTAAAAGTTGAAAACTCACAGTTTTTGCATGTGCATGCCACAAGGCTTCTAAAAATAGGTGAAATCTACTTTAAAAGAAAATAAAGCACTTCATCTTCTCTCCATGTAGCTCAAATCCAACTGAGGAAAAGTCAAACTTAGTTTTGTCTTACAAACTGCTAAAAGTAGCAAGAAAGAATAAAATAATTTATAAATCATTGTTTTATCTTCTGCTTTACAACATGCAGTTTTTACAACTTGACTTATTTTGCAATAAATATTGAAAATATTTGCAAAAATAATAAACATTATTACTCCATTACAAACTTGATTTTTCTTATAAAAAATCATAAAAATAACAAAGCCATCTCCATTATTTATCTAATTGATTTCTTTAAAATCAATTGAAATTAAATGCCTAAGGTATTAATTTTAATCTGAGGCAATAGTATCATTCAGCCTTTATATTTAATTGATTTTCCTCTAAAATCAATGGAAAAACCTAGGGCATTAGTATTTATCTCAATCTCCACTGACTTATCTGATTTCTACAAAATTAGTTAAAACAAAACCTAAGACACAATTGCTTCACCTAAGGCCTTTAGTCATTCTTCTTTCATTTTCATTCTGAAATAAATGCATCAATATGCAAAAATGTACCATCATTTGTATTCTTGTGATCAAATGAAATCTGTAATGTGAATAGCATCATGAAATAAATGAAAGATTTGTTATGCTTAATCATTTGTACATTCAGCTTTTGTATTCCATTTGTGTTGCAAGCATTAAGCAATGACTCTTAAACTCTTTCTTACTAAAATCACTTACATAACTGAAACTTCCTAAATCAGATGCAATCAGCAATTTTAAACAATGTAGCAACTAACTGAACTTCCTCTTTAAGATCAAACAAAATTAAATCAGCTCCACCAATTGAGTTGTAGCAAAATTGGTAATATTTTGGTGATTTACGCTAAATGCTTGCCTGCTAAGAATTAGATCAGTTTCCTATAACACTCCATTAGGCACGGAGTCAAATTTGCCCCTTCATGACACTCAAAAATTTGAACAACAACACAACAAAACAAAACAATGCTGAAAGAAAACTAACAGGCCCTGATGGCCAACTAAAACATGTGCAACAACTCTTAGGGAAAGCAGGAAAACTGAAATGAAACATGCATAAAGCACTTATTAACCAAAAACACTAACTCTACCTAGACTAACCAGTAAAGATAGTTGCCTAAACAAAGGCGTTAAATGGTTCTGAAAGATACCTGCCTCTCTTGACCAACTAAGGATGCTCTAATTGCTTGTAGACTGACAATAAGAGGTGAAAAGAAATAACACTACCCCCACATTGCTATAATGCAATATAAAGATCATAGCCAAAAGCATGGATCTCGTAAAATTGATCAAACATACCTCTATCTTGCCATAAACGGATGGGTTGAAACTGGTTCCCTTCGACTGCAATCTCATTCTTGGGTGCACCGATAATCTGTTGCATCTCATTGACACCCTTGTTGGCCAGATCCCTAATAGGGCATCCTCTTGAAAGGATGAAATCTGAACCTTTGATATCGGTTCCTTGTTAGTTACCTGATGTCTCAATCTCATTTTCCAGATTGAGATCACCTGACAACATGTCAACCAACTTTGCACAAAACTCATCAATTATATTAGTGCATAAATCTTCATCAAACCCATCAATGGTTTCCTGATTTATAACAGGCTCAAAAGTATCCTCCTAGTTGATTTCTTGAGAACTTGGAAGGATATCAAGATTCATACCTTGAAAAACAGTGTCATGCTTTTGCCCTGATTAGATAGTGTATGCATGTACCTCAACTTCTTGACTATTCAATTGAGGGACGTTTTCATTCATCTACTCACTAACCAATCCTTTATCTAAATGTCCTTCCTCGTTTTGTTGACCATGTCTTGACAAATTTATTAGTTCACATGTATTCTCATCATCGTTATTAATGTATGAAGGAAGTACCTCAAATAAAGTAATCAAACCTTGGACCTAGACACTCTCCTTTGCCTCCTCAAGTTGTTGTTCCACACTTTCTTCCTCAGACAATGGCTTCTTGACATCCAAACCTGAAACAAAATCCTTTGGGTCATCCCAAAACATGTCTTCTTCATTTACCTTATTACAACCATCCTAAGGTGTCACAACACTAAAGTTTTGAAACTCTTCCTACTACCTTGGAGCCAATAGGGGTGTGACCTGTGGTATGCATTCTTCATCATCCATAAAAAATAGTAGCTCCTCAAATAGGTCGGTCAAAGCTTGAGAAATCTTAGCCATACCTTGATCTAGAACCTGTTGTCCCTTGACCACAACCTCTTCTGGCCCCTGTTGCAGTTGTTCTTGATCTTCTGGGTCCTCCTCATCACTGCACCAACTAGATACCTCACAATAGTCATCAATTTCACGCTACACTACTTGATCCTTTGAGATAAATGCTGAAATCCAAGTGCCTCCTCTTCAATAAAACCAGGAGACTCGTTAGTGAAAACAAATAAAGACTCATCAGGAGAAACCTTCTCTTGTTCTATCTTTTGCTGCTGCAACCAGTACTCATCCAAATTTGAATGCAATGGATTCACCCTTCTAATCTTCTCGATGTGGAGTAAAGTATCCTGATCAAAGGGTTGATTCTTGGGTTTATTAGGTATTAAAATTTGAGGGGCTTCTTGGGTTTCATGCAAAAAATAATATCGCTCAATGGGCTATTCTGTAACAAAACTGGGTTGAACCTGATAATTTTCCTCAACATGCAAAGAATGGGGTTTTCTAAAACTTGGAATCTTGACTTTAGGAAGACTAAGAGGTTCAATTTGTCTAAAGCTTGGGAAATCATAGTCACAAACCACTCCTTGAACAAGCCGATTTGGAATTGCAGGAGTTGCTTGGGCTCCGTACCTTTGCACTTCCGACTCCTACTCATAAAGATAGGCTTGAAAAGCCATCTCTTTTTGTTGTTGATTATACTCATGTTGCTTCTTGATCTCCTCCAACTGCCTCATGTAGTTAAGTAGTGTGCCCTTTATGCTTGCAATATCCCCTTGGTATGTGTTGTATTGCTTTCAATTTTCTATTTCACTCATCTTCTCCTCATAGTTCAACCTTATATCTTTGAAACTCAAGTCTTAAATATCTTGGGGCTGATCTTGAGCATATGATGGATGAGATGAAAAATGAGCAGGGGTGGGTGGGTGGTAATTATATTGGGCATGCTGGTATGGATGATATGGAGATGAATAAGCAGGGATTTCATGATATGGCAGATGATATTCATATTGCTTATAAAGATTTGACATTTTTTCTCATGTAAAAGCTGGAAAATGGAGTGAAAATAGGGTTCCATATTATACCAGCACTTAGGTCTACCTGCAAAACCAATGAACAAAGTCGCTAAGTATGCTTCTTTTACCTCTACAAGGCTGAAACTTTGTTGCACATACCAAAATAGCAAAGAAAAAAAATGAAACTTCTTTGAAATCAACTTCCAGAGTCCCATCAGGCGTGCCAAAAACTATTATCAATCAGATATGCACCCTATGTTAAATTTGCATAAATCTAACTATCTGTTGACACATGGAAACCTTCTTCAGATGTGGGTGATTTGAACAAAGAAGGAATCTCCAGAGTGAGTTGGTTCTCCGAATGATAAATCTATCCTAAATGGTTTTCTGAGGGAAAGAGTTAGAAAGATAATTGAAATGAAAACCTATGACTTAAAATGATCTTCAGAACTTAATGGTGACTAGATGATGACTCTGTTTTGTACCCACAAACAACTCTCAGAAAACAACAATATCTCACAACCTCTCATGAACACTCAACACAAAAATGATTTGCATGAAGATTCAGGTTTTTAAATACAACATGTAACTTGTATTTTATGGACTTTTTGCATCAAATATGCAATTCTAGGACATAACAAGGATTCTGTAAAGAGAAATCACAATATAACATCAAACTAAATTGCAAATAGACACAAAATTGAGAAATAGGAATGTTGTTTTTATTAACTAAAGGAGTATCAAAGTCTGAGTGCAAATTTTTGCTTACAAAACTCTTTGTTTCAGTATGAGAGCAAGAAACAATAATCTGAACTAAGAAAAACCCTAAGTTTTTCTTCAAGATATATCTCAAACCCTAATGTGAGCTCAAGAAGAAAGCTCAAGGAAAAGCATCTAAAACTGCCCCAAAATGTGGCATAAAAGTGGAAAACTCACACTTTTTGCATGTGGATGCCATGAGGCTTCTAAAAATATGTGAAATATGCTTTAAAAGAAAATAAAACACTTCATCTTCTCTCCATGTAGCTCCGACCAAGGAAAATTCAAACTTATTTTTGTCTTACAAACTGCTAAAAATAGCAAGAAAGAATAAAACAATTTATAAATCATTGTTTTATCTTCTGCTTTACAACATGCAGTTTTTACAGCTTGATTTATTTTGCAATAAAGATTGAAAATCTTTGAAAAAATAATAAACATTATTACTCCATTACAAACGTGATTTTTCTTATAAAAATAATAAAGCCATCTCCATTATTTATCTAATTGATTTCTTTAAAATCAATTGAAATTAAATGCCTAAGGTATGAATTTTAATCTAAGGCAATAGTATCATTCAACCTTTATATTTAATTGATTTTCCCCCAAAATCAATGGAAAAACCTAGGGCATTAGTATTTATCTCAATCTCCACTGACTTATCTGATTTCTACAAAATTAGTTAAAACTAAACCTAAGACACAATTGCTTCACCTAAGGCCTTTAGTCATTCTTCTTTCATTTTCATTCTGAAAGAAATGTATCAATATGCAAAAATGTACCATCATTTGTATTCTTGCGATCAAATGAAATATGTAATGTGAATAGCATCATGAAATAAATGAAAGCACTGCTATGCTTAATCATTTGTACATTCAGTTTTTGTATTCCATTTGTGTTGCAAGCATTAAGAAATGACTCTTAAACTCTATCTTACTTAAAGCACTTACATAACTGAAACTTCCTAAATCAGATGCAATCAACAATTTTAAACAATGTAGCAACTAACTGAACTTCGTCTTTAAGATCAAACAAAATTAAACCAGCTCCACCAATTGAGTTGTAGAAAAATTGGTAACATTTATAATTTGGCAAATGAATTCACCAATTAATGAAATTGATCCCACAATAAATATATTAAAATTTTATATTTTAATTGAAACAATGACTTCTAAACAATTACCTGCAAATAATCAAAATCACACCTCTAGATGGAAATTGAAACCAAAAATCAAACTTTTTTTTCTTTTTGGTTGATGTTGATTTGCTTGTGGACCTGGATACTCCTGCATCAAACATGTTGGGTAAGAATTTTTTTGTGAACTTAGGCCCTCAAAATGGAGCTGAGTAGTAGGACTACTCTTTCAAGTTGTAAGCAACATGTAGCATGCTTCAATATTAAATTGGTACCTTGCATATTCTTTATTCCTTCTCTTCATCGAGCACTTGGTCAGAAGGTTTGTCATATTTCTTTGCCAAATCTACTCCTCACTATCACCTCCTTGTGTGGAACTTCTTCCACCATGAGCTAATCTCTCTCTCTCATGTCATCTTCCTATCATTCTTCCTCTTATTGGATTCAACCCACCATGAAGCATCCACCTCCACCTCATGCTTTCTTCACGCTCTTTGTTTCTGGGATCTTTCCCACCATAATCTGACCACCTCCACCAAACTCCACTTTCATCTTCCACCTTTTTGGGAATTAACCCACCACAATTTGTCCTTCTCCTCCAAGAACTTTCTCTCCAATGTTCACTTTGCACTTTACCCATTTCGATAATGATATTTGAACTATGCAAATTAAATATTTTCATCATCCTTGGATTTTTGCAACTACTGAACCATAAATTTTAGCAAAAAGGGGGCTCTCTAGCACTTCTAGGGTTTTCCACCTAAAAGGAGAGAGATCTTCCACCCCAAAACTTGGAGGTTCACTCAAAACTGAATGAAATATGATTCGAGTATGCCTAAATAGAATGTCCTAAGTGCAATGAACTAATAAAAGGGATGAATGATCAATGCAAAAATAATGAAATATATCTTGTTTGAGCCTCCACAATAATATACAAAAGGATAGATTAAAGAATATATAAAGACAAGATAGAATGGAAAACAGGAAGAGTGCATGTGTAAATGAAAAAGAGTTGAAGTGAAGATTGCAGATGACTCTGGAATTCTAGAAAATCTAATTTTTTGGCCAACTAAGAAACTTACACCAAGCTGGGTGACTTAGTCCCAGATCTGGGAAATTGCTCCAGAGCCTGTTCCAATCAACTAGGTATCTAGATCTTCAAAAATATCTGAGAAACATATGCAGTGGGACTAAGTCGCCATTTTTGGTGACTTAGTCCACTCTGACTTTTCTAAAAATCTGAAAGTGGAAACAAAGCCTACAGTCTACAATCTGTTCTCCAACTAAAATCCAGGTCCAAATCTTTGAAATTACCTACAAAACAAAATATAATTTTCTCTCTAAAGGGGGGCTTTCCTTGGTCAAACCCCTAGTTGGTATTTAAACCTTAAAAGAGATAAGAAATCTTCATAAAACCCTAGCTCTAAGTATGTCTAACACTAGGAAGTCTGAAGTAAGATGCAACCCTATTCTAATGTGCAAGAATAAGATGCATAAATGAAAGTAGAACAATGCAAGACTCATTCCAAGAGACCCTAAATCTCATTAGAGATGAATCTTGATAGCATGAAAACATTCCTTAGGCTGAAGATAAACAAAAAATGGAAGATGGAACCACTTTGAAAACAAGTCTTTAGGGTTGATTTGATGGTTATTTGCATTTGCTCAACCTAGATTTCTCCATGATTCTCCATAGGAATCCATGATAAACCCTTTGCAATGTGAGATCTTGAAAAAAAATTGAGCTTGAAGATGTGCAAAAACCCTAGCTTGCTGCCCTAAGCTTCATTTTTGTTGTAGATAGACTAATGATTCTTCTTGTGGAAGATGTTCAACACTTGATTTTTGAATTTTCTTGTAAAAAAATGACTACAGGTTGTGGAAAATGACCTAAAAACATGTATTTATAAGCATCAATACCTAATTGTCAGTGATTTAGACCTAAGAGGCTGACACCCATCATAAATTTTGATTAAGTTAGAGATTTTCTCGCTCAGAATTGTAAATTACCCCAAAAGGGACTAAGTCACCACTGTGGGTGACTTAGTCTCACTGGGGGTTTTTGAGGTGGGATTTATGGAATTTGAGTAATTTGAATGTTGTTTGTCGAGACGTGTGATTTCTCAATGGAATAAGCCTCAAGGTCCAAAATAGTGAGTCTGAGGGGCCTATAAATGTTGTTTTGAGGGGTGATTGATGCAAGGGTGTCTAAAGTAGGACCAAATTAGGCACAAAATTGTTTCTTTCTTCAAGAGTATATAATTTTTGGTGACACATTTAGCCCCCAATTTAATGCCCATATGACTTTATGTGCATATGCAAGCTAAAAGAATCTAGATAGTACACTTTACTTAATAAAAGGATACTCATTCAAAAGATGGGAGAATGAAGCCCTCAATGTAGTTATCTGCAAAACCACAATGTTAGGAGCCGCATCCTATAATATGAATTTGTTAGTTGTCCAAAAATCCTCTTATGCAACTTTCTATAAATCAAATTTGAGGGTAGTTGTATGCCCCCCCTTGATTCCACTTGCTTTATGAAGGTGGAATCAAGGTAGCAATCTAGCCACATAGAATAGGTAAACTCATATCGGAGGGCATTTCCAAGTACCATGCCACATAATGATAGATGATTGATTATGTAGGGTGTGGAAGCATGATTTCAATGCAAAAAAAGGTTCCAAAAACGGAGTTCACGAGTACCTGTAACGTTGATTTGAATGAAAAGCATTCCAATATTTCTAAGATAGGAAAAACCCGAATGTGCTTACATGAGAATGAAAAAGAGTTAAAAGTGTTAAAAATTAAGTAATTTTTCACTTGCTTGTTAATTTTACCTTCTTTTAGCATGAGAGTGATGAGAGAATAGTGAAATATGTCGAGCAGACAAGACTTCACACTTGCAAGACCAGACGTGTTGTGGGACCAAGTGGCATGGAGTGAGCATTATCACAAGGTGAGTCGATTCTGCTACCTTCACTTTGTGTTTTCACAATTATTTAATGATTTATATACATTTCTAGGTTAATTTAGGATCTTCAAAAAAAATTTCACAATGTGTCCCCTTTTTTTGCAAAGAGTCCCATTTGGTTGCAAAGTGTCCCTTTTGTTTGCAAAGTGTCCCACTTTTTTGCAAAGTGTCCCAAAAGGGTTCTAAAGTGTCTAGGGCCTTTCAGAAAGCACATTAGAACAACATTAGTACACTTTCATGGTGGATAATGTAAAAATTAAATATGCTAGATGATTCATAGAGAATTTATTGTGTTTTTGATAGGTACCCACCCATTTGCGTCAACATCTAGGTGGTAGGCAATTGAGTTTCTTGAGAGATTTAGCCCCCACCTTGTCATCAAAGGACACAAAGCACTTGTAGGCTATGGGGATATATTGGGCGTACCTCATTCCCCCCATGAGGTACTATGATGCTATGCTGGTGGTGATACGTGAGCGTTGGGACGCAAAAATGTGTACATTCCACCTGTCAACCGGGGAGATGATGATTACTCTAGAGGATGTGCATCATATTCTCTGAGTTCCTATTCGAGGAGAGTGGGTGTGCTTCTAAAGAGATCATAACTTCCATGAGTAGGGAGCCGATATGCAATATTGTTTGGATGGGCCAATGCATGATGAGCGAGTGACAAGGTGGATTGACCTGGCGATGCCACTATATTCACAAGTGCCAGTTGTGAGACAAACTATGATGCATACAGTTGCTCTAGTACTCCTCCTAGAGTGATGTGCAACACACCTAGAGGGAGGGATAGTTCACCTGATACATGGGATGGCAGAGCAAAGGACAGTATATGCTTGGGGACACTATATCCTTGCACATTTATATTATGATCTTGGTCGGTTTGTTTTCTGGGAGGTAGGAAGCATGGTGCATTGCACACTCCTACAGGTTTGGTGCCTAGAGCATATCACATGCACTAGGCCTACTAGCTTCCCGTTTCTGACAACAGTCAGGTATACTCAGGCCTTTGGCTATCCTCTATGGCGGTTACGGTAGTATGGGGATTTGCACTTTTGGAGAGTGAGATTTGACCAACTAGAGGAGGATGAGATCTCATGGAGACCTTATCGGTTGACACAATAATGGCCAGATCACATGAGGCAGTTGAGGAGATTATATTTATATAGGTTTTTGGTTGGCCATCATGATCATATAGTATGTCATTTCTACTACAATCGATTCATGCGGAAGTTTGGACAAACACAAAGGCTGCCCAGGGCACGATCCTCTTTCAGGAGGTTAGTGCAAAGTGCTCAGAGACCAGGTGATACAGTACGTCTCACTCTAGATGATGTTGTTGAGAGCGACTCTAATTTCTCAGATCATGATCAGCTTCTAGTATCCGACGTAGACAGTGTCGGTGCCACATGGGAGTATGAGGAGTGGTGGACAATATCATGAGCAACTCTTGTTTATCTGATTGATGAGCCCATAGGAGATGTAGGACCATTACCAGATGAGGGCGATGAGAGAGAGGATAAGGTTGAGGAGAAAAACTACAGGGCTAAAGACATATTCACCGCCATTATTTATGAGGAGTATGATGAGGATGAATATCCTGACTATGATGGCCAGGAGGGAGAGGAGGAGGATGAGGAGGAGGAGCCAACCCTAAGTGAGAGTAATTAGGTAGCAGTTGAGGATCGACATGAGTGGGGGGAACCCTCACCCATTCATATGACTAGATCACAAGTAACGACTACAACATGCATTAGTTCTCATAATCATGGAGAGGCTATCACATCATCCATGCCCCCTTCATAGGACGAGGTTGATATTTCTCAGCCTACTGAAGATATAGGTCATGATATTTAATTTTATGTATGTACTATGTGCTTTTTTGTTTGACTATATGTATATATATACCATGATGTGTACTAATAATGTATTATTTCTACCTTGTAGGAGTGACGAGAGATTGGTGGGATCTCTACCATCAAGGAGATACAGAGATAGTGGAAACATCTATCAACGAGGAGGATATGGACTAAGATTGCATGACCCCACCAATTGTGGAGCAAGATCCAGAGTCACACAAGATCAAGCCATTCACGAGATTACAATAGGTAGCGTATGAGAGTCTGAAGAGACAAATCTGCCGCATCTGAGACTACAATAGAGGCATAGTCATCCTGGACTCTAGCAAAGGTTGAGAGAATCTAGAGGCAGAGGTAGCATGACTATAGGCAGAGAATTGGTATCAGATATCAAGGGAGCAATAGGTGGCCCTTGGATGGATATAGGTCTTAGAGTTTGCACTTAGATTTGGTGGATGGTGGTCACAATTATGTATAATTGTCTCCCAATGCCTTGCTACTGAGGTAGCACAAGTACCAAATCTCGAGGGATCTGATAATCACAGTCCTCAATGACATTGTATATTTTGATGACATGTACAAAAATCTTTTGATGTATATAGACATTTTAGTATTTTGATGTTTTATTACTTGTCTTTATGTGTTGGAATGTTAAATGACAATGTGATTAATTAAATAGCCTTCATAAGATTACTTAATTAATGTCTCTGTGATTTAACAAAGCTTAAGTGATCTAATTAAAACATGCTATAGTTTCTTTTAGATATAACATGATGATTAAGTATGTTATGCACTTGTGATCTAAGTTAGCATAACACACAAGATGAATTTGAATAGTATGAAACCTCAAGCAATTATAAAATGAATTAAATAATTACCTTGGTGTTCAAGACACACACATAATCATTTGCCGAGAACGAAGCAATGGGAAAGCATATAGGATATAATCCAATAGCTCAAACAACACTGCTTTATCATTCATGCCATTCAAAGAGACTAGACATAATATCGACACAAATGTGTGACATTGATGGGGTCCTTAAGGGGTGTGCCATCTGGCTCTGTTAATGTGTAAGTGCTAGATCCATAATTTGTATTGTTTATATAGGGTCCTAACCAATTAGGACTGAATTTCCCTTTTTCAGCATAGTCGACAGTAGTGTTTCGTTGATTTTTATATAAAACTAAATCGCCCTTGCTGAATATCCGAGGGATAACACAAATATCATGTTTACGTTATAATTTCTTAGTGTAAGCTTGGAGATGATCAAGAGCGTTAATGCGTTGTTCACCAAGCATTTCAAGCTGGTGTAACCTTTGTTCCTTATAGGTGTCATTATCGACAAGGCCTTGAAGAGCAATCCTCAATGTTAGGATTTCTAACTCCAAGGGTATGATGGCCTCGGTACCATAAACAAGGTTGTAAGGCGTATTCCCCGTAGATGATCGAACACTTGTGCGATAGGCCCATAATGCATAGTGTAATTGTGTGTGCCAATCTTTGTGGTTTTCACTAACATTTTCCTTGAGGATTTGTTTGAGGATATTATTACTACTTTCAGCTTGACCATTAGATTGCGGGTAGTAAGGTGTTGAAAAGAGATGTTTAATATGAAATGTCTCCACAAAATTTTTCACATCATTATTTTTAAATGGTGTTTCATTGTCAGAAATTAAGAAAGAAGGGAGTCCAAATCAAGCGATGATGTGTTCCAATAGGAAACGACATATCACATTAGCAGTTGTGGATCGAGAGGAATAACTTCTACCCATTTTGTGAAATAATCGGTTGCGGTAATGATAAACGTATGTCCAACAAAAGATGGTGGTGAGATTTTTCTAATAGATTCATACCCCATATAGAGAATGACCAAATAGGGATTTGGGCATAGAGATCAGAAGCAAGAGCATGAATCAAATTGCTATGTTCTTGACATTTGTGACATCGCTTAACATATGCATAACAATGTTTCTCCATATTTTTCTAGTAGTAGCCAATATAAAGGAGTTTTTATACTAAGGTTTTTCCTCTAGAATGACCTCCATAGGTTCTCGCATGAGCTTTCTCGAGGGCTATATGAGTTTCAAAATCCCTAAGACATCGTAGGATAATTCCATCAAAGTATATTCTATACAACACATTGGCGAGGATTATGTACTTGGTTGTGATCTTTTTTAGACGAGTTGAGGTGTTTTTAGTTGTAGGATCGGGAATGGCACCATCTTTTAAATAATTATATATGGTATCATACCATTCACATGAGTTATCCTTAATTGTTATGAATGTGTCATCAAATTTATCACTGATGGAGGTTTCCATGATTGGGTGAATGGTAAATGTGACATATTTGGAAGGATCTAAAGGAGAGATGAGAGAAGCCACACTTGCCATTACATCCACATGCCAATTATCTTTTCAAGGGATGTTATCAATGGTGAATGATTCAAACTATTCTTACAAGGTCATTACAAGATCCTTATATTGCAATAATTTGTCATGTTTAGCTTGGTAGACTCCATTTATTTGCATGATCAATAATTGTGAATCACCAAAGATCTTTATATCTTTGATGCCCATGATTAAATCAACACACAAGCCAATGATTAACGCTTCATATATTTAGTTGTGTTGTTTGTACATATGAAGTTTAATCAATATGAAAAGGGAATCGGCTTTCCAATAGGTGGAATTAATATAACCCCAGCGCTAGAGCCTGTTCGACACTTGGATCCATCAAAGTATAATTCCCATGTAGGAACTTCTATTGTCAACACATTCTCATTAGGAAAAGATTCATTGCTAGGTAGGGCTAATGGAGGAGCATCGACTAAGTGATTGGTTAAGGCTTGGCCTTTAATTTTTTTTTTGGGAAAAACACTTAAGGTCAAACTCGGTCAACAACATTACCCATTTAGCGAGACGTCTTGATAAGCTGGTTTTACTGAAAAGATGTTTGAGAGGATCAAATTTTATCATGACTTGTATTTCAATGTTTAGTAAATAGTGTCACAACTTACTAGTAGCGAATACAAGAGCCAAACATTGTTTTTCAATTGGAGTGTATTGTGTTTCATAATCTATTAAAGTTTGACTAATGTAATAAACATGATTCTCTTTTCCATTGTCATCCTGTTGAGCCAACAATGTGGATAGAGCATGAGAAGAAGTGGCAATATAAAGGATGAATGGTTGGTTTGGTATAGCAGGTTGTAAAATGGGTGGGGTTGCAAGGTATTCTTTCAAACTGTCAAAGGGCTATTTACAATCCTCATTCCAATCAAAATGCACATCCTTTTTGAGGAGGTGTGTGAAAGGTAACATTCGATTAGCTAAGGAGGTGACAAAACGATGGATAGCTTGAATCCTTCCTTGTAATGTGTGTAATTGGGAAATGTTTCGAGGAGGTTGAATGTCAATTTTAGCATCAATTTTCTTCGTGTCCACCTCAATGCTTCTATGAGATATGATAAAACCTAACACATTTCCACTATCTACTCCAAAGAAACACTTTTTCAGATTTAAGCGCATGTTGTATTTGTATTTACGCATATATTCAAAGATTTTTCGAAGAACATTCACATTATCTTGTTGCATTAAGGATTTTGCTATAATGTCATCAACATAGTCTTCCAAGATTTTATGTATGTAATCATGAAATATCAATTTCATTGCTCATTGATAAGTTTCACTGGCATTCTTTAATCCAAAAGGCATCATAGCCCAACAAAATGTTCCCCAAGCAGATGTGAATTCTATCTTGTATTGATCTTGTGGGTTAATAAAGATTTGATTATAACTAGAAAATCCATCCATAAATGACAACAAAGCATGTCCTGTAGTTGAATCCACTATCATGTTGATATTAGGAAGAGGAAAATCATCTTTTAAAGATGCTTTATTCAAGTCACGAAAATCCATACATATCCTAACACGATTATCAGGTTTAGCAACTACGACAATGTTTGATATCCAAGGAGAATAATTGATAGGGAAAATGAAACCTGCGTCAAGGAGTTTTTCAAGTTCTCCTTTAACATGCAAGGCTATCTTAGGGTTCATCTTTTGTATCTTTTGGCAAATAGGTTTGGAATTTTCAGCAAGAATAATGTTATGTGTCACTATCTTCAGATCGATTCCTAGCATATCTAAATATTTCCAAGCAAAAAGTTTAGGAAATTCATGAAGAAAGGTTGCAAGATCCTCTTGTTATTCATCATCAAGACACTTCCCAATCTTAATGACTTTGTCTTTATGATCTATATCCATTCGTATATCAATGGTATCCCCTAATGGAAGTGCATTTGACTTAGGAAAGGCCAGATCATATGGTTCGATGCTTGTGGTTGTCTCATTAGTGTCAATAATTTTTTTCTTGGTACTGATCATGGCACAAGTAATGTTTCTTTTTGGAATAGAAATCTTATTAGAAGCACCTAACATTTGTTTCAAATATTTGTCATCGTTAACATATTCCAATGACGATGGTAAATCTATATCAAGGAATTCAAGATGTTTGAGTGTGAGATTGATTCTTGGTTTACATGTCATGGTGTTGATGTTGAACGATGGTCATTGAGTTTCTTTTGTTGTCTTAGAAAAAGAATACACTAAACCAGTCTTTGTTTCTTGTATAGTAGGTTCTATGGGAGCTTGAATGCCTTGTTCCTTTTTTCCACATATTTTACCATTTTATTCTAATTGTTTCACAAATTCATAACCTCATCCATAAAGTCTTTCTATTTCCTTTGATTGGTTGTTGATAATCTATCTCATCAAAATTTGTTGTGTATGTTGTGTTTTCTTCCAAAGTAGATGAGGTAGATGTTTGGGAAGATTCTTCTGCGTTTTGAGTAGACAAGACTCTTGGTTGTTCTTGTTTTTCATCCTCTTTTCATGTGATTATGTACTCACCCATAAATGAAGGTGTGAATGATAATGATCCCCAATCATCACTGAGTAATTTAGACATGGGCTCCACTTCTTTTTGGTTGGTCTCAAGAGGTGCTATGTTGGAGGTTGGAATTAATGTGTTGAGAGGACTTGTTCCTTTTCAAGTTGTAAGAAACTTTTAGGCTCGGGGTCATATCAATTTGATAAAAAAAATTGTTATAGACATATTTCATTTTTTCATGAAGGGTCGAAGGTACCAGATACATCACATGAATCCATGGTCTACCCAAAAGAAGATTATAGGAAAGGTCATAGGGAATGACATGAATATAAGTTTGCAGTGTAACCATTCCAACTGTAATAGGTAAAGTAATTACACCAATTGGTTGCTTTGTAACATTTTCAAATCCTCTAATAGATAAGGAATCAGATTTGATTTGTGATTTATCCACACGTAATCTATCGAGAAGCTTTACACTGCACACATTAAGGGAAAAGATATTTACAACAAGGGTTTGTTTGATGCCTATTCGATTGAATTGGGCTATTATCATAAAGGCTTCATTATGCTTCCTTAATTCTAATGGAGGGAGCTAATGTTGGTAGAAGGAAATGTCTACATTAACTGTATTCATTCCTTGTATTAGAGTTGCCACATCATTTGCATTTGTACCAAGAGGAACCACTATTTGTTGCAATTCTGTTTGGAGCATAGAATGATAATTTCGTGAATTCTAAAGAAGATCCCAAATTGGATATATATTCTTAAGTTGCTCAACGAGATCATACTCCCTAAGGTGTGAATTTAGGTGAGGGGAACTAGGTAATATGGGATTGGGTAAAGGTAAGGGTGTTGGGTTGGCTTGTTGGGGTTGTGGGTTATTTCTAGTGAAATGTGTGTGAGCAACAATATCGTGCTTGGGTGGGTAAAGGGTAAATTCGGGTTTAGAGGGAGGTTGAGGTTTATGGGAAGGTGGGTAGAGAAAAAGCTCAAGTTGAATTACATTAACATATTTGGTTTGAGGGTTCTTGCAACAAACCCTTGTGGATGAACCGGGTGAGATGAAGTCCTGAAGGGCTTCATCTAAAATGTCCAACTCATCACTGCTAAAAGGTTTGGGAGATAGGTTATCGGTGGTTGGTTTGGGTTTGTCATCACAAACCTTAGTGGATGAACTTAGTGAGAGGAAGCCTTGTATAGCTTCATCTAACATATCCCAGTCATCACTACTAAAAGGTTTGGATGATATGGTTTTTCTAAAGTGGAGAAGTGTGTGGATTGTTTCATGTGGTGTTTCTAATGTTTTGTTTTCATTTTTTTATGAATGTGACCTAAATGAACTAGGAACTAATGCTGAAAAATGAAACTTGAAAAGATTTAATGCTATCCATAAATGTCATGAAAGTAAAAGATGCTTATCCCAATGATTGATCAACGTATAGCAAAAAATAATTGAATTGAAGGGTAAGTGCAAGAAGTTGAGTCCACGAAACGTGGAAGTTTTTACCTTAGCCAAAAAAATGAAATCGGCATTGCAAAAACAGGATCTCGTTTTTAATAAATAGGATCCCGTTTAGGTTCGGGATCCTGAGCCTAAAATCAAAAAACGGGATCCCGTTTTTAAAAATTTCCATTTTTGGAATATTTACAAAATGGGATCCCGTTTTGGAAGTTTTGAACCCGTTTTGTAAATATTCCAAAAATGGAAATTTTCATTTTGTCACTTTTCAAAATGGGATCCCGTTAAAAGTTTCGTTTTGGAAACTATCCATTTTGGAAATTTTTCAATATTTGGCAATTTACAAAACGGAGCCCGTTTTGTAAAGCATAAAAAATGATTTTTTAATAAATTTTTAAAATTTCAAATTGGTTTTGCTTTGTGGTCGAGTTTTTGCCTCGGATTTTGGTTCGGGAAAAGCATTGGCAGTCCGAACCTAGGCCTTCAACCTGGTTTGACCTGCAAGTTGACGGTTCTAACAATGTCAGAGAAAAATACCGAGTTTGGACATATGGCTGATGACTTCTTTTGTAGAATTTTTTGATGAAATTAAAACCCATTTTAGATGAGACAATGTAGATTCCAAATATGTATTTTTTTTTACAATTGGATTATTTTTTCTATTTGTCAATTAATTTCTGATGAAATTGGTCCATAAATTTAAATATCAGAGTTTTTTACTATTTTAATAACTTTTGAACATAACATTTTGATGAACAGATTGCACAAGGGAGAACTTCAGACAATTATTTTCAATTTAAAAAAAAAAATTGCAAAAAATGATAACTTTAGGTCATCTTATGAGTGTCGTACACGACGATTTTTCTAAACGACAAATATGCCTGATAAAAAATTAACAAAAAAAAAATATTCAATAAAAAATTACAAAAAAATATCCAGGGAAAACTTCAGTGAGTCACAAATCTTTTACCAAAAGGATTTAGAAAAATATGATAATTTAAGTCAAAATATGGATGTCGTACACGTGCATGGTATGGTAAAAAAAAATGACTTTTAAACAGTGGTTTTTACAAATGCCTATTGAAACTCAATTTGTACAATTTGGGTATTGAAATAAATTACATATTTGGAAACTAGACTCCGAGTACTACATTTTATGATTAGTGAATTTTTTGAAGATTTCATCTGTAAGTGCTTCAAATTTTAAGGTCAAAGTGTCAAATTCTGAAAATCAGGGAAAACACTTCCACTTTTTGGCCAAAAAGTGGACTCAACTTCTTGCCAGCACCCTGAAATAGAAAAGAAATTGGAACAAACAAAAACCACATAAACTGGAAATTGAATGCATAAAAGACTGATGCAAAATGAGCACTGGGTCTAAGTCGCCCAAGGTGGTGAATTAGTCCTAGACTAGGGGTATTTTTAAAGTTTTTATTAATTTTCTGATGGATATTAATGTGTTATGTACTGTAGAATGCAAATCTAAAGTGTAGATGTAGATTGTTAGTAGTGTGCAAGGAAATGAGGTGCAAAAATGAATGTTTCACTAATGGAAATGTTGGGGATACGGAGTCGGTTCTGTCATCAAGATAGTCATCTAAGACAATAATGCCTTAGTGATTTCAATTCAAAATCACAACAAAGACAACCAACTATACCATAAAGCAGAAGAAGGAACAAATGATCCCCCATTAATCCTCTGAGAGAAGTGAATGCAAAACAAATAACAGATTCAACATAAACAAATAACCATGAAAGACAAAAATGATGACACACAGATATACGTGGGGAAAACCCTTTCATGTAAAAAAACCCAGCTCCAAAACATTCAGCTCACTTGTATTATTCAGTAACTAAAATGATTACGATACAAACACAAAGCTATGCTCTTCAGGATATTACATCTTGTTCATCTGGAGAAAGAATACAGGCTACAAAAAATAGAATCATCACATAGTTACAATGTCCTGATGACATACTGTGTAGATTCCCTTTAGCTCCTCATAACAAACTATCACAACCAACCTCTTGGCCAGCACAGCCACTCGGCCTCATAGGTTCATATCTTACCAGATCCGAGAGACAAAGTGTTCACTGTTGAACCGCTTGAACACTCTCAGCCTCTCTCTGATATCGCTCCTCTTCTATCTCGAACTGCACACAAGATTATTTATAATCTTACACCGTGTGCATACCTGTTCAGCCCATCCCTGCCTGCAACGATCGTCAAGATAATTAATTGTCAACTTGCAAGCATTGACCATTGCCTGATAACGTGCACTACTTATACAGCTGCATCAACCCACACAATCATTAACTCGGCCCAGACGAGTCCATCAACCTTCCAGCAATTAGGAAATAACTCTCTAGCCAATGGGATCTCAAAGAACTTTCCACGTGTTGCCATATCATTTGCAGTCACACCTCTAACAGTCAGTCAAACCGGTCCAACTCAATCAACCAAGTTTCGAGCTCCTACCGCATTACCACTAAGCTCATAAATACCTGTCGCAGTATGGCAGTGAGCTCACCCGAGCTAACTCCGCCATTTACTGCACTACCGTAGCCCAGACCATTTCGCCTCGCAGTATGGCGGTAAGCCATCCGAGCTCCTTCGAGCTCTAGCCCAAGTCATCACCGTGCTTTGTCTTTTCCTTTGTCTTTGGCCAACTAGATGTTGCCAACCTACCACATGTCACCCTGCCATTCGCCTGCCGCTCTGACATCGAGTCCAACTCAGTCAAACTCTGCCCCGAGCTCATTCGAGCTCCTACCGCGCTATCGTAGCCTTGACCAACATGCCTCGCGGTATGGTGGTAAGCCATCTTGGTTGACCGCAGGCAATCTTACTGCGGCCACCACGGTTAGCCATCTCACTGGCCACGGTATGGCGGTAACCGCAGGCCAGGCCGCTGGCCGCAGTATAGCGGTAACCTCCAGCTAGGCCATTGGCAGTCTTACCATGGCCATCGCGGCCAGTCACTTGACCAGTTGCATTATGGCGATAACCGCCAGCGAGGCCACTGGCAGTCTTACCGCGGCCACCGCGGCCAGTCACTTGACTGGCCGCAGTATGGTGGTAACCGCTAGCCAGGCCACTAACGGTCTTAACGCGGCCACCACAGTCAGTCACTTGACTAGCTGCTGTATGGCGGTAATCGCCAGACCCAACTGTAGGCGGTCTCACCGCGCTACCACGGTGAGAGAACCTACCGCTTGCGGTATGGCAGTAACCGCCAAAACTAGTCAAATCCATCGTGGTAAAGGCACAAAACATGAAGGAAAATGTCGAGTCCAAAGGGGAAACAAGCCAAAACATTGAGGCATAAATTCCCAACAATCTCCCACTTGTCGAAGACTTTCAGGCTTCCTCCAAACATCTGAACAAGGACCAAAACCATGCTTCCACACTCCAAACAGGACCTCTGCAATGACATCAAAAAATGTCCACCATCTCAGGCACCAACTCCAAACACAGGAACACGCCAAGGTGTATATGCACCAGTCTCAGGAATGAAAGAAATTGATCCTCCAAGCGACAAAAGGCAACAAAGCAACAAACAACAAGGCACCAACGTGAGCATAGGAAAAAGAACCATTCTCTAGAACAAGAAACCAACCAGCTAGAACAACAACCACAAAACTGACTGCCCTCATCCAATTGATCAAACCGACGCCATTGAAAACCAGCACCCATAGCTCATGCTGAATCATCCAACTACCCATACCTAAAAGGTATGACATTCAGTGAACTCATGCCATCACACAACCAACCCATCAAATAGAAAAATAAGCACCATGTGCCAACCAGTCAAAAGACTAAACACGTCCAGGTACTCCCACTGCAAGGGTACTATCCATATGAGTGCAAACAAAGCACCATCACACATGATCCAGGCATACCAAGTCCACCAAACCCTACATAAAGAAATGTAACCATGTAGTTCCAAGGAACATTCACACTGATCTGCAACCACCTGCTAAAAGAAACATTTCTCTCAATTGTCTTCCACAGTTCTTCCAAGATCCATATCAGACTAAAGAAGGAAACATAAGAACCTTCATGTCATCACCCAAGTGAAAACACATGATCACAAAAAAGTGACCAATCATGTCTCCACATAGACATCCCATATCTAAAGTCAAGAACATATAGGAAGAACAAGACCATATTAGAGAGAAACATCAAATCAAAACATGTCCTTCTATAAACACTTCTAAATGTCAGCCATGTCAAGAGTGATCTCCTTCAAATCCCAAAGGAAAAGCCTTAACAACATCCACCAAATCCATGGATGTAAGGACCCCAAAGAAGATCAGACTAGCCCATATAACCATCTCCTATCAGTCCTCAAAAGCACAAGGAGATCAACCATGCTGTCCATCTTCCATTATGAATCCTCCATAATCTTAAAACATAAACTCAAGATTCATACCAATGAAAGATAAAGCATAACACACCTGAAAATTATAATGGGAAAATACCTTTCATACGAACACTATCGAGTAGACCAAGAAGAAAAAAAAAGATGCTCCTCCAAGATATACAAGCCACCGTGACTTACCTAAGAGAATTCTCCTTCATGGTCTCTATTGAATTCACATTCAACCAAGGTGCAGGCTTCTCGGACTTTCAGCTGTAACAACAAAATTCTCAAAAGAATTCCAGCCTCACCTTATTCTCCATGCATCCATGAGTACCAACAATCTGTCATCTCATGTTGACTCCAATCTATAATACTGCAGCAATTATGAAGTTCACTAGCATGTGACCAATGCACTCAAAACATAGAGATGCCCCAGACCACTTTCAAAGCCTCAAAAACTTATCATGACACCATGATCTACTCATACCCCTTTAGAGATACCATGGTTCAAGTGAACAAGATATGGTCTAAAGAGAAAAGAAAAATGCCAAAACTCTAAGAAAGAGTAACCATGACATAAAGCAAACTACTCTAAACAAAAAACTCATCACCTGTCAAGCACCACCAACAACTCATCCAAAACTAACAATTTCTTCCATGGCTCCAAGATGCTGCACACCTTCAAATAGTGAACATGCAGATGCAAAAGAACACAACAACTGCAACACCAAAGAAGGACACCAGTCATTGCTAAAGCTCCCACTGCAACATGAAACTGAGCTTTCCAAGCACCATGACTGACCACACCATCACTGTCAAAAGCTTACACTAACCAGTGTAACAAGCTCTTCATGACAACGTGACTCTCATGATATAGGTCCCCATAACTGCTATTCAGGTACTCAGAATGCCATTCACCTTCTCATCTCAAAACAACCACGCCAATGCACAAGTGACCACAGACAAGGTCAACTAATAGATCTGCAACAACATAGAAGAAATCACGTGGATATAGATAGTCCACTCCCGAGTTGTCTCACTACAGTCAATGGGTAGCTAATCCATCAGCCACACAACTTGGAGAACCACTTCAACAACTGCAAAACTATCATCACACTGGCCAACTGCAAAAATGAGATCTCAAAGAGAATGGCCATGTAGACAACCATGACTCAAACACCAGATCAAAAAACCAGATCTGATTTGCCAAAAATACGTCTACAACACTAGCACCATAGTCCAAGTAACCATTAAGAACACACCACAGGAATGTTGAATGAGAAAAACACATACCAACACTCCCATGTAGAGAAGACATCACACCTCCTCAAGTCCAATCGAACTACAGCTATCTTATCTAGTCACACCCCAAACCAGGATCTGGAAAATAGCAAACAGCAGCTCCACACAACGCAATTTTTTGTTGACCATGTAAAACTTGCAAAACCACAGTGTTTATAAAACACCCACACATCTCCATCTTCATTGCTCATCTGGGTGAGTCAGGAGTCTACACACTACCATCACGGTTAACCAGAACAATGAAAGAACATGAAAATGCTACATAGACTTTTTAGGAAAGTCTACACAAAACCTTAGAGCCAAAGACATGAATCTGAACCATGCAAGTGCAAGACATAGGAACATAGGAACAATAGGTCCATTTCATACTAGTTCCAAGACCACAGTCATGCATAAGCAAACGAGAGAGCCAAGCTATCTAGAAGTTGCAGACCACCAAGGTCACTTCATAGCCTCCATGCAATCAGAGCACCAGAGAAACTACCTTTAGTGCTAAGTCAAAAACACCTAGCACAAGCACACAACTTCATGGTTGAACAACAACACAAGTGAATCCATACTACCAGGGAGCCTCTCACACAGACACCTAGTATGAACACCATACTTTGCTGCAACACAACCACACGCACATCTCACACTCTTTGCACCATGAACTTTGTTACTAGTCAGGAGCTTCATATCACATTGCCACCACATGATCAACTCCAGAAATCTCCAACATCTTTCAAAACTATGTGTTGAATCAATGAAGCACACACTTCCACTCATTGAAGGATCAATCACCAACCGAATTCTCCAGAATTCCTCAAGCTTTCCAAGCTAAGAAATCTTCATAGGAGAAAACCCAGAACTTCAGCAACCAGGAGAAGACATTGATACCATTGGTTGGTATCATCAAGCCTCAACCTCCTTCAAACCTGCTCTGATACCACTTGTTGGTATCACGAGCAACAAGCTACTAGCTCTGATACCACTTGTTGGGGATACAGAGTCGGTTCTATCATCAAGATAGTCATCTAAGAAAATAGTGCCTTAGTGATTTCAATTCAGAATCACAACAAAGACACATCCAACTATACCATAAAGTGGAAGTAGGCACAGATGATCCCCAATTAATCCTGTGAGAGAAGTGAATGCAAAAAAAATAACAGATTCAACATAAACAGATAACCATGAAAGACAAAAATGATGACACACAAATATACGTGAGGAAAACCCTTTCGGGTAAAAAACCCCACCTCCAAAACATTTAGCTCACTTGTATTATTCAGTAACTAAAATGGTTACAATACAAACAAAGAGCTATGCTCTTCAGGATATTAAATCTTGTTCATCTGGAGAAAGAATACAGGCTACACAAAATAGAATCATCACACAATTACAATGTCCTGATGACATACTGTGTAGATTCGCTTCAGCTCCTCATAACATACTGTCACAACCAGCCTCTCGGCCAGCACAACCACTCGGCCTCACAGGTTCATATCTTACCAGATCCGAGAGACAAAGTGTTCACTGTTGAACCGCTCGAACACTCTCAGCCTCTCTCTAATATCGCTCCTCTTCTGTCTCGAACTACACACAAGATTATTTATAATCTTACACCGTGTGCATACCTGTTCATCCCATCCCTACCTACAATGGTCATCAAGATATATTAATTATCCACCTGCAAGCATCGACCATTCCCTAATAATGTGCACCGCTTATACAACTGCATCGAGCCACACAATCATTAACTCAGCCCAGACGAGTCTATCAACCTTCCATCAATAATACAACTCTATCACAATCAAGAAATAACTCTCTGGCTAATGGGATCTCAAAGAAATTTCCACGTCTTGCCATCTCATTTGTAGTCATAGCTCTGACAGTCAGTCAAACCAGTCCAAATCAGTTTACTGAGTTCCGAGCTCATCCGAGCTCCTACCGCATTACCGCCGAGCTCATAAATACCTATTGCGGTATGGTGGTGAGCTCACCGGAGCTCACTCTACCATTTACCGCACTATCGCAGCCCAGACCATTTCGCCTCACAGTATGGCAGTAAGCCATCCGATGTCCTTCAAGCTTTGGCCTAAGTCATCACCATGCTTTGTCTTTTCCTTTGTCTTCTGCCAACTAGATGCTACCAACCTGCCATGTGTCGCCCTACCATTCGCCTGTCGCTCTGACACCGAGTCCAACTTGGTCAAACTCTGCCCCAAGCTCATCCAAGCTCCTACTGTGCTACCGCAGCCCTGACCAGCACGCCTCACAGTATGGCAGTAAGCCATCTTGGTTGACCACAGGCGGTCTTACCACAACCACCGTGATCAGCCATCTCATGGGATGCAGTATGGCGGTAACCGCCAACCAGGCCACTGGTGGTCTTACCACAGTCATTGCGGTTAGTCACTTGACTGGCCGCACTATGGCGGTAACCGCTAGCTAGGCCGCTGGTGGTCTTACCATAGCCACCGCGGCCACTGCAGTCAGTCCCTTGACTGGCTGCAGTATGGTGGTAACTGCCAGCCAAGCCATTGGCGGTCTTACCGCGGCCACTGCGGTCAGTCACTTGATTGGCCATGGTATGGCGGTAACTGCCAAACCCAATCATAGGCGGTCTCACTGCACTACCATGGTGAGAGGACCCATCGCTTGCGTTATGGTAGTAACCACCAAAACCAGTCAAAGCCACCATGGTAAAGGCACAAAACATGAAGGAAAACACCGAGTCCAAAGGGGAAACAAGCCAAAACATTGAGGCATAAATTATGAACAGAAAAGTATGAAACCCTATGATGCAAAGTTAAACAATGTGACATACAATGCAATGCTAATAGAAACTATTCCTAGGATGTAAATTCATACTAGATCAGAAGTAAGATGTTCTAACTATAGGTTCACCAAAATGAACCACAAATTTTAGGGGAAAGGGGGCTCTCTAGCACTTCTAGGGTTTTCCACCTAAAAGGAGAGAGACCTTCCACCCCAAAACTTGAAGGTTCACTCAAAACTAAATGAAATGTTATTGGATTGCATATGCCTAAAAAGAATGTCTTAATTGAAATGAACTAATAAAAGGGATGAATGATCAAAGCAAAAATAATGAAATATATCTTGTTTGAGCCTCCACAATAATATGCAAAAGGATAGATCAAAGCCTATACAAAGAGAAGATAAAAGGGAAAATAAGAAGAGTGCACCTGGAAATGAAAAAGAGTTGAAGTGAATATTGTAGATGCCTCTAGAGTTATGTAAAATTTGGTTTTCTAGCCAATTGGTACACTTACGCCAAGCTGGGTGACTTAGTCCAAGATTTGGGAAATTGCTCTGGAACTTGTTCTAGCCAAATGGGTATGGATAGATCTTCAAAAAAAATTGACAAACATATGCAGTGGGACTAGGTCACCACTATTGGTTAATTACTTCACTCCGACATTTTTGAAAATCTGAAAGTGGAAACGGAAACCTATAGTCTGCAATTTGTTTTCCAACTGAAATCCAGGTCCAAATCTTCAAAATCACCTATAAAACAAAATATAGTTTGGTTTATAATGGGGGGTTTTCCTTGGTCAAACCCCTAAGTGTTATTTAAACCTTGAAAGAGATAAGAAATCTGCATAAAACCCTAGCCCTAAGTGTGTCTAACACTAGGAAATCTGAAGTAAGATGCAACCCTATTCTAAAGTGCAAGAATAAGATGCATAAATGAAACTAGAACAATGCAAGACTCATTCCAAGAGACCCTAAATCTCATTAGAGATGAATATTGATAGAATGCAAAGCTTTCTTAGGTTGAAGATAGAGATAAAATGGAATATGGAACCACTTTGAAAACAATTCTTTAGGGTTGATTTGATGGCTAGTTACATCTCCTCAACCTGGATTTCTTCATGATTCTCCATAGGCATCTATGATCAACCCTTTGAAATGTGAGATCTTGAACAAAAAGTGAGCTTGAAGACCTACAAAAACCCTAGCTTATTTCCCTAAGCTTCAACTTTGTTGTAGATAGACTAATGAATCTTCTTGTGGAAGATTTTCAAAACTTGATTCTTGAATTTTCTTGTAAAAAAATATGACTAAAGTTTGTGGAAAATAACCTAAAAAAATGTATTTATAAGCATCAATACCTAATTGTCGGTTATTTAGACCTAAGATGCTGACACCCATCAAAAATTTTGATTGTCAAAGATTTTCCCACTTAGAATTGCAAATTACCCCAAAAGGGACTAAGTCACCACCTTTGGCGACTTAGTCCCATTAGGGGTTGTTGAGGTGGGATTTATGGAATTTGAGTAATTTGAATGCTGTTTGTCGGGACTTGTGTGATTTCTCGGTGGAATAAGCCTCAAGGTCCAAAATAATGAGTCTTAGGGTCCTATAAATATTGTTTTGAGGGGTGATTGATGCAAGGGTGTCTAAAGTAGGACCAAATTAGGCACAAAATTGTCTCTTTCTTCAAGAGTATACAAGTTTTGGGGACACAACTACATCTTCTCTTTCAACCTCTCTTTGTGCCATACCAACATGATGAATTTCTCTAGGCTGCACCCCAACCATCAACACCTCCATGCTTTCATTTCCCTCATTTTAAAACTCATTCCAATCCAAATTAGCATATATCTCAAAATTACAAAAAATGAATTTTACCTCTGCTACTACAATCTTTTCTCTTCTGTTATGTTTAGCTATAACACTTCCATCTTCATCACTCATTGAAATCTCCATCTATGTGTCCTCCAAAGGATTCACCACTATTGTAACTCATTTGACTTCTTCAAGGAATATAATTTCACCTAGATTCTTAACATTTGCTACAAATTTTGTTTTGTTCTCCTTTTTCATGCCTTCAACAAGACATGTCTTAGCTGGAAAATCGTCTCTTCCTTTTCCTTTCGTATCCTCTTGCACAAGTATTTCTTCTTTGATGTCATAGACTTCACATCCTACTGCAATTTTTTTTGTTTCCTACAAACACAACATTATAAAAGGGTTTATGAAAATTATGAGCCTCCAAAGACTCTTCACCATCACCATCTTCTCTTGGTGCAAAACATTGCTTCTTCTATGTCAATTCATTTTTCAGCTATCAAGAATTCATCGAGTTTTCTCATCTCTTCTTTCAACAAAGTGGTATCCTTGTCTTCACCAATATACTCATCGAATTTTGGACTCTCCAAATACATAATCTTATTTTCCAAGAATTTCCTCTCTTCTTTTTTTTTTTATTTACATTTGTAGGGGGTTTTCTCACATCTTTTTTCTTCCATCTCGAACTGTTGTCCTCTCTCTTCTTATCACTCCTATGTATCACTTTCTTTTCACCTTTCCAAAAATTATTTTCTAATTTCTCAAGCCTTGGCTCATTGAAATCTTCCACAAATCTCACCTCATACAATCTGCCATCACACTCAATTTGCAAAAAAAAATCTTCATGCCTTCAAGCTCTCTTGTTGCTATCTTCTTACCTACAACATCCCTCACAAGCTTCTTCTCCACTACTTTCTCACTCTCTCAATCTACAACTTTTGCATCCTATATACACACAATTTATAGAGCCAATGCTCTCTACAATTGTAGGTACTCCCTACAATAAAAATTCATGCTTACCATCCTCTACCCAACTAAGACTTTGGAAGATGCTTTTGTCAAGACTTCCTCTACCCACTTCCCCTCAGTGGAGGAAGTTTATGCACCTTCTACCTTGCTTTGTCTCATTGTAGGACAACCAAATATTTCACACAATATTCAAATCTACAGTTGCAAAATAAAACATACACACACTCTATTATGTTCAACTTTTCTCCAATTTCTTCAATTTTATATTTTCATAGCGAGCTTCACCTTCTTTTTATCTCCTCAACGAACCTTTTACCAAGCTATGATACCACATGATACAATCAAGGATAGGGTACCTTGACAAGCATCTTGCCCTTGCATCCAAAAACTTCCAAATTCATCTCACACATGTTCATTATTTTACCAAGAAATTTAATTCTTACTCCAATAATCAATTCAAATGGAAAATTCAAATTCGTATACATAGAAGTGCATAGAAAACTGTTAGTAGGCCACATTTTGAAATTTAATTTGAATATGCAAATAGATTTCAATTGCTATAGAAACTTATACATTTGAAGTTCCCACCTTCATCTACAAGAATACAGGTGGATCACAATTTATCTACCCATAATACCATACTAAAATTCAAGCTGAAATCTTAGAAAAATCATATTTGAATGCTGAAATTATGTTGCAGGCAACCTTGTGACATACCACTTTTTGAAATTTAATTTGAACCAATAGATGAAAATATTTTCTTCTAAAAAATTGTATAAAGAAAGCTCCCATATTCATCTATATGAATACATTATCACAATATTTTTTCTACCAAAAACACTTTCCTTAAATTCAACCCCAAAACTCCAAAAATATTTATTTCTAGGCACTAGAATTGTGTTGCAGACTTCATCAACAACTCAACCTTTTCTCACTCCTCAATTTGATGCCCCCCAAAATTACTGCACAACAAGAAAGGTCTTTTTCTCTTTTCCCCCTTATCTCCTTACCTTCCTCTCCCTAGTTTGGCATCCAATAGCTCAACCCAAGAAATTTGTAAGAAATCAAAGTTATTTTGATTTTGAATTTTATTCTCTACCATAAACACCCCTTGCCATTGTTCCATAAAGCTCAACAAAATAATTAAAATATGGGAAATATATTTGCACTTTACTCTACCTTTTATAATTTGGCAAATGAATTCACCAATGAATGAAATTGATCCCACAACAAGTATATTAGCATTTTATATTTGAATGGAAATAATGACTTCTAAACAATTGTTTACAAATAATCAAAATCACACCTCTAGACAAAAATTGAAACCAAAATCAAACTACATTTTTTTTGGTTGATGTCGATTCCCTATGGATCCAGATGCTCCTACATCATATGATTCTCCTCCTAGAGGTAATGATGGATTTATCCTCCAGTACCTCTATTAAGATCATTTCCTATATTCAAAATATAGTGTATGTGTATTTTTTTAATGTGGTATAAGGCATTTGAGGGCCTAAAGGTTGTTGAATGGGGTGAGTGTGGTTGGGTGCATTCCCTTCAAATAATCTCTTATTCCTCTCTTATTTCAATTTTCATAATTATATTTACTTATCAAGCAGTCTCTCAAATCATATCTATTATATTTTATTTTTAATTCATAATGTTACATTATTTATTTATCATCCTCATCTAAAAAATCTCAATTAATATAGAGTTCCTTTAATTTCCTTCAAATAATATATTTTTTTTAATATTTAATTTTAATTTTTAAGTTTAATTTTTTTAATAAAATGAGACTTAATTTATGCCTTCACATCATATTGATATTTTATTATTTACATTTTTATATTTGGATGTGTGAATGCTTCTTCTATACTTGCTCAAACATGAACAAATAAGTGGTCATTAGTCAAGAAACAAGTAAGACTAAGCATTCCCTATGAAATTCATTTGAACACAAGAACATGAAAACAAGGTAGATTAACAAATAAACTACTAATGAAATGTTGTTCTAAGTGCTCAAACCAGCATCCCATAGGGGGATTAGTGCTCCTTTGGTGTGGAAAGAAGCCCTTTCCTAACCCCTTTATAAGCTTGATGATGGATTTGATGAAAAAAGTATGAAAAATGGCTATAATATTGCTACAATGGATGAAAATATGAAATTCTATGAACTCAAATGGCTATAGTAATTGTGCTCTTAGTTGATGGATCCAAATTGTGAGAATGATGCCTCTATTTATGGAAAGCCAAGGATTGAAGAATGAAGAAGATATATGAATGTGGGATTAAAGAATAGACCTATAGAAAAATGCCACTTGTCAACATGCTAATGAATCTTGAGGGAGATGTGCTCACACATGTGTGAGCACATTTTGGGAGATGTGATGTGTAAGAAGAATAAATGTTGGGGTGGCTTGTGTAAGAGAATGTGTAAGATTCCATTTAAAGCCAAGGTGGCTTGTGTAAGAAGAGGACATGTAAGAGATTTTAATGCCAAGGTGGTTCAAGAAAGGGGAAAAAGTCCTTTGGAGGGAAAAGTCAAGTGGGTGGAGTCAAAAGATAGAGGAATGGGAGATTGGTGTTAGGAGTTAATTAATTTAGGATAATTAACTTAGATGAGATTAGTTGATTTGTTACAAATGATTTAAATGTTTGGGTTTATTTAAATCATATGGAGGATATTTAAAATTTTAGGATTTTAATTAAATAGAGTTGATTTATTTAATTAAAAGGGAAACATTAGGACTTAATTAAATAAAATTGATTTATTTAATTAAAAAAAAACTATAGGATTTAATTAGATAAAATTGATTTATTGAATTAAAAGAGGAACATTAGGATTTAATTAAATAAATTTGATTTATTGAATTAAAGGAAGAACATTAGGGGATGATGAAATAAATCTGATAAAGTGTATTATCTGATTTAAGGGGGAAATTAGTTAAATAAAGATTATTCAATTAATTGGTTAGTGTGGAAATGATTATGGAAGAAATAGTGTTAGTAAATTAGGATAATTTAAGTGTCTACATTTTGCCCCTCTTTGAAGAAATGTACCTACTGCGTTGGTTCAAAGAATAACACTGGTGAGATCAAAAGTCAATTTTTTATTTTATTTTTCAGATGCCCCACTGCTACCCTAGTGAGAAGAAATATGTTGGTATATTTCCCCCTCGAGAGATCGGATGAAAATTTGGATTTTTGGGGAGATCTCAAAAAAAGGATGACAAGGTTGCCCAAAGGGTCCAAAAAGGCTCCAAGATGCTGAAAATATGTGAAAACATGGAAAAAAGATACGAAACGAGACCTGGTCGAGCAGAAACGGTGTTTGGGGAGCAAAACCCTAGTTTAATGACTAAATCGAGGCAAAAAACCCTAATTTTCATGCTTAAATAGGCTTGGAGGGGTCACTTTCTATTTATTTGTGCATTCACAACTTAGCAGTTCTAGTCTTTTGAGCTCTGACCCTTCTGCGAGATGGTGCAATGAGTGCTACCTGACACATTTCTGAATGAGTTTGAGTGTTCCAGAGACCTCCAGGCACAGGACCACCAGTATGTGACCTAAACCCACTTTTGCAGTTTGACTTTTTAGTGCACTTATTATGCGTCGAAGAGTCAACGTCCCTAGCGTTGCTATATAGTGATGCTCAAATAGTCAGTTGGTGACGCTAGAAGGTCAAACAAAGCAGCTAATGCAAAGGGTGATGTTGATCGTGATTTGACATTAGGGTTCATATTTTCAAGCAGTGATGCTTTTGTTAAGAGCGATGCTATGGTCAATTTTGGATTAGAGTTTGCATTTCAAATACCGACACTTTTGTTAAAAGTGACACTTGGCTTGATTTGGTTTTAGGGTTCAGTAGTCAAAGGGAGACGCTTGTGCAAATGGTAGAACTTGATCCGATTTATCATTTCCAAAGAGTCCAGCGTTGCTATTTGGAGTTTGACAAATGGCAACGATTTTGCAAACAAAAACACCTTTGTTGTCTTGGGGTAGAAAATTCCAAATGGGTTTAGGTATTTTTATGAATTTTGATGGTGTGCGCTTCATGAGTGTAAGAGGTTATCCAACCTGTATTTTCACATGAGTACCGACCCTCAATTCTGAGCAAATTGGGAACTTTGTCTACGATCCAACAAGAGCATTTGTGGGAGACTGGTCTATGGTACATAGCTTATGTACTTATCATCTGGACCCACCTGGAGATGATGACTATGTTGTGTGAGAGATGGCACAACAAGATCTCATCCTTTCACAGTGAGATAGGGGTCAGGTGCTAGTGTTTAGATTGATCATTATTGCCATTGTTTCTGACCTAGTGGCTCCAGATCGATGGGGCCGATTTTCAGTACATGATGGGGTTTGGCCTGGGAGAGTATGTTGAGATAGATGATCTTATTTTATTGGGGGCCAGTGATGCTAGCATCTTTATACCATGATCTTCATGATTTTTCATGCTGTGATGGTCGTTCTATTGGCACAAGGGTGACGCTTTTGCACATTTGGGCCTGGGAGTATATTGTCATGCTCTGATCGATAGTCACCTTGGGGGACATAGAGCCAGATGATCCCATGGTCTGAAGATATGGGGGAGGGACCACCCTATGGAATATAGGACAACTTGCTCTCCCCTACTGGCACCACATTATAAATGATTTTTCATCATTCACCTTGAGGCCATGGCTACAAATACTTATCGAGTACGATGACGTTCAAAAGTTATTCTATGCCTATTAGACCCAGTTGATGTAGGGGCAGAGGCATACTATCATAGAGCGATATCTACTAGATTAGGTGGCCCAAAAATTTGGAGAGGTTCAGGATAGGTCAATGGATGGATATACTGCCATTTTTGCTAGATTATCTCAGGAGACTGCATGGGGGAAAATGATCCTAGTGGTCGAGGTAGTGGATTCTTTTAGACAGTTCATTGCTAGGCCATGGGCCTACAGATAGGGACTGATGCATCCATCGATCACACAGGCATCTGCAAATTGGTTTAGACCTCCACTACGACTAACGGATCTAGTGGTAGCACTTCCATGGGGGAGACCTAGGGGGAGGACTGCTCAGAGAGCACTAGTGGGAGTAGGGGGGCAAGATCCAAGGGCACCACCCATAGATGGAGAACAAGATAAAAAACAAGATCAACCACCACACCAGCCACATCAAGCACACTGGGATTAGCCCCATCAGCCACAAGATCCTCAGATTCAGTAGTTATAGGCATAGGTATAAGGTTTGTAGGCACAAATACAGACAGTCACAAATGAGCGAGACCAGGACCGCCAGCAGGTACAAACCATCACAGTTGAGAGAGATAAGGTAAGTCAGCAAGTTTAGACCTTGACCATTAAGAGAGACCACGAGAGGCAACCGATATAGGTCGTGGACCTATAGGTAGCTCAAGAGGTTGGTCATAGGCAACAACTAGAGAGCATGGCCACCGCATCTCAAGATAGGATAATATCAACACAGATGTACTGTGAGGCAGTGAGGGAGGCCGAGTATTATAGATTTCACTATTGTTAGATAGTTCCCACAACTCTCATCCAACTAGATTATTCGCAACAAACTACAATTCGACAAGCAGAGGATCAACCAGACAGGCAGGTAGGTGAGGGGAGCATCCATCAAGGCTAGCCACTTTTTTGATACACACACTCAGACTTTGTTTTTGATAGCCCCATGGGCTTTGTACTGTGATTGATGTACATACACTTGAGTCAAATTTTGTATCATGACAATTATGATTTTTTGATATATATTGTAGACACCTAAATTTGACCCCTTTACATAAAGTCAAATTTATCCCTTTCCTTCATCCCCTTCATCAATGTTAATTAAATTATTTATTTAATTAATGTTCCATTTTCCCTAGCGTTTCTAAGGTATTTAAATTAATCAATTAAATACTTTATACATAAGCCCACTTCATCTCTAAATTAAATAAATGCAATCAATTTATTTAATTTAGTCAATTATCCTCTTCATTTTTTTAATTCATTCTTTCTCTCTCCTTGTCACATTCTCCATAACCCTTTCACTAAACTGGATTAATTTAATTAATCCTCCATTAAGGTTTGCATGCCTTAATTAGGATTAATTTCACATCCTCCATCACTTTCCACTTGCCTCTAATCATCATTAATTAATCTAATCATTTGTTTGCACAATCCTAATCGTAATCACTTACCCCATTTGACATGTCCTTAAGTCAACCTTCTTGGTACTTACCTTTTTTGGGTTGATCTCTTCCCCATGTGAATTAAAAATTCACACTTATCCCCCCCATGCATTTGTCTTCCCATGACATCTCATATGTCACATCGTACCCAAAGGACAAAGACCTCTTTTAGAGGAATCTTGTTTTATCTTTTGGTCTCTCCCAAAAAGTGAATTAAAAATACACTTTTATTCCTCCAAGACCATCTCCAATCCCCATGTTGACAAGGGATGACTTTCTAAAATTCATCACTTGTCATTTTCAGCCCCACTTGGGGACAAGGGATTACTTTTTGTGGAGATCCTCTCTCATCCCAAGGTACTTGTACCACATATCTTATTCCATGTCATTTGCACCCTTGTCCATCTCACCTTGTCCCTTCGACAACTCACTCGCCACATGTCAAGATGTGAGGGCTTGTGAGTCCTCAATGCACCATAGCCCTCCATATTGGCCATGGTGGCTCAATCCAGACCATCGAATTCTCTAGAGAATTCAAATTTATCTATAAATACCCCCCTCTTCCTTCATTAAAGGATCTTGCATCTTATGAGTTAAAAAGTCATTACATGCATTCTTAGCTGACTTATGCTCTCAAGACATTCAATTCATTTCAAGCCATCTATTGCAACCTCCATAACATCTTGCATTTTCATCTACCACCATTATCACATCCATCCACCTCCATTATCTACTCATCTACCATCATTATTGCAAGTTACCAATCCAAGGAGCACACATTAAAGCGACAACAAGGGCCAACCAAAGGATCGATTTGAGACAAGGTATAATCACGTTGTTCATCTTTATCTTGCTTTTTTTTTAATCCAACTAGGCTAATCGTTTGAGGTGTTAGGTGTTTTTGTTTTTTTCTTGCATTCTAGTTTGCTTTGCACTTTAGATTAGCACATTTTTCCCCTTCACATTTCTAGCACGCCCAGTGAGACCCACGTCATGGGTCTTTTTCTAATAATAGTGTTTGTTTTGAGGATTTTGCAGATTTTGACATAGAGGGTTAGCCTTGCCCACTGTTTGGGTGGCCGTGACCTAGAGGGGTGGCCCTGACCTAGCAGCAGACTTTTTTGTTGTTGTTTTTCTTCTAGGTTTTGAGTTTGGGCAACCCTGACCTAAAGGGCGGCCTTGACCTAGTAGTAGAATTTTTTGTTACTATTTTTATCTGTTTTCTGACTGTTTTGCTTGCAGGTTTCATGTTTGGGCAGCCTTGACCTAGAGGGGCGGCTCTGACCTGGTAGCAAAGTTTTTTGTTGCTATTTTAATCTATTTTTCTGACTGTTTTGCTTGCAGGTTTCATGTTTGGGTGGCCCTGACCTAGCAACAAAATTTTTTGTTGTTGTTTTTATTTGTTTTCAAATAGTTTTTTGTGCAAGTTTCATGTTTGGGTGGCCCTGACCTAGCAAAAAACTTTTCTGTTGCTGTTTTTATCTATTTTTTGATAGTTTCTGGTGCAGGTTTTATGTTTGGGCGGCCTTGACCTGACAGCAGACTTTTCTGCTGTTGTTTTCCATTTTTTTTCTAACAACTATTTCCTGCAGGTCCACTTCTCAAAGGCAGGAAACAGAACTACTAACAAGTGTTTTGCTGGCGGAAAAATTGTGTTCAATTAGTCTTATCCTTTCATTTTTCTTAAAATAGGAACATACGACTAATTAAAGGGTGAATGAATTTGCTTGTTGTGTTTGGAGTGGACTATTGATGTATCCAATCCCCTTGCGCCATTTGGTGATCCTGGGTGAAGAGAAATCGTAGTCCACTTAGTTCTTTTTACCCTCCTTTTTCTTTTTATTAGTGGGACCTACTTGGGGATTTCATCACCCTAAGGGATGATTCCAACCACGTGTTACTAGTGGGGTATATAAAGTGGGGAGAGTGAAATTTGCACTTCAACCTAGTCCCTTCATGTCTAGCAGAGCATCAAAACTAGGGTGATACCTAGATAGACATGAAGGGTTGTTCTGAGCTCTCAGTTTCTCACTGGCTGCTCCTGACTCACACTTGTAGATGGGTTGGTGTTCACAATTATGCCCCACGTACCATGCTTATATTAGGGATGCCACTAGAAAACTTGTTAAGCCTAGATAGAGGACCGTGTTGGACATACCTTAACACTAAAATTAGGCTTGTGCTGCTTGAAGTGTCTTCTTGTGAGAAACCAGTACTTGTCAATCAATTTTTGGCCTTTTTACTTGTTGTTTCCATCATTTTCCATCACTATTTTTGACTAAGTTAGGTTCAAACAATTTTACGGAGGTGGCCTTGTCCTTTAGGGGCGGCCCTGACCTTTGTTTGGGCAACCTTGACCTAAAGGGGTGGCCCTGTCCCCCTATTTCAACTGTTGTTTAACCTGTTTAAACCAAAATTTGGCTAAGTCTTTCCTGTTTGGGCGGCCTTGACCACTGTTTGGGTGGCCTTGACCTTTGTTTGGGTGGCCTTGACCTAAAGTGGTGGCCCTAACCTCCGAAACAACCCTTTTTAGCCTTCGTTCATTAGCCGTTACCTTGTCCCAGGAACCTATTTGCCTATTTCGAGCACTATTCCCTTATTCGGGGTACCTGTTTACTCCTCCCGACCATTTTTCCATCCATTTCGAATATCCTTTGGCCCGTTCTGACCATTATTCCTCCTTTTCGACCTGTTGTTCATCCATTCCGGGAAGTTGTTTGCCCGTTTCAAATAGTCGCTTCCTCATTCTGAGCATCCATCAACATTTTTTGAAAGTCACAGTCATTAGCCAAACCACATAGGTGTTTCTTAGAACATCATTGGAGTTCATATCTATCATCAAATCATCTATCCCAATCATCTAGACTTTGTTTCGAGGGTTTTGATTTTTATCCAAAAACTTTCGGAGGCCATAACTTTTGACTCGGATGTGGGTTTTGGCTCAAATTTTATGGGTGGTTGTGTTATGAGGGGGCATGTGGATTCCCTATGACTTTGAGTCAATTGGACCCAGTTTGAGCACATTTTTCGAAACTTCAAAGTTTCATTTTGACCCTCAAAATCGTAATTTAGTGTTTTTTTCAGTTTTTGAAAAATCATTTTCATTAATAACTAAGAATGCATGTCTCAGATTTTGGATGTTAGTTGGCAATTCATCCTATCTTACTTTTGGGTATTTTTTGGGATAAAAGTGGACTCTTAAAGGAATGCCTATGAAGTTTCCTAAAATGACAAAATTTGATAATTTTTGAAAATTGCCAAATCTGGAAAAAATCTCATTGTCAACACCTTATGTTCTCTAGTTGAAACCCTTAAACTTGGTTTCAAATCAATCCTATCATACCCTCTGATCTAATCCTAATGTGAGCTTTAATCTAATCCTAATATGAGCTTTCATCCAGCCCAAATCTAAGCTTTAACATGATCCTACCTTGAGAAGTTGTTTACCTATTATGGGAACTCTTTTTCCCATTATGAGTGTTGTTCCATAGCCTCCTACATCCATTCACTCCTTCTGAGTGGTCTTTCTCATTTTGCAAATCCAACTACCGGTTCTGGAAGTCATCTTTATCTGAGACCCCATTTTGGTGTCCGTTCAACCGCCTTTTGGACCCGTTCCTCATCCCCCTTGTCTTAGGTCATCTTTATCTTGTCTTGGATGGATTTTCCCTCCAAAGGGGTGGCCCTACCCTCAAACAAAGGTGAAACAACCTTTTTCAAGACCCCGTTCGGTTGTTTTTCGGACCTGTTCCTCATCATTCTTGATTTGGGCTGCCTTTCCCTCCAAAGGGGCCACCTTTCCCTCCAAAGGGGCGGCCCTGACCTAATTTTGGGTGGCCTTGACCTCAAGGGGCAGCCCTGCCCTTTGCAACAACCTTTTTTGAGACCCCGTTCGGTCGTTTTTGGACCTATTCCTCATCATTCTTGATTTGGGCAGCCTTTCCCTCCAAAGGGGCAGATTTTCCCTCTAAAGGGGTGGCTTTGACCTAAGTTTAGGCAGACTTGACTTCAAGTGGCATCCCTGCCCTCTAAAACAACCTTTTTTGGGACCTCGTTCGACCGTTTTTTACTCGTTCTAGGAAGCTGTTCACCCATTTCAACAACCTATTTTCCTATTTTGAGTGTTGTTCCATTTTTTGGAGCACCCATTTACCCAACCCAACTATATGTCCATCTATTCTAAGTATCCATTTGCTCATTCCGACCAATCATTCCCTCTCTCCAACTAGTTGTCCACCCATCTGGGAAGTTGTTCACTCGTTTCGACAACTTATTTCGCCATTCTGAGTATTGTTCCCTTGTTTGGATGACCCATTTTCCCAATCCAACCATCCTTCCATCTATTTTGAGTATCCATTTGCTCATTTCGAGCAATCGTTCCCTCTTTGCGACCAACTATTCGCCTATTCTAGGAAGCCGTTCACCCATTCTAAGTGTTGTTCTCCTGCTTCAGGCATCCGTTCACTCATTCTAAGTATCTATCTACCAATTTCAAGTTTTGACCATCCATTCATTTGTTCTAAGTATCTATTTCCCCGTTCTAAACATCTTCTCTCTCGTTCTGGGTATCCATTTCATCCTGTTATCTAATCAATCATCCAATCCTATCGCATCCCATCATTCGAATATGAGCTTTAATTTAATATCCCAACTTGATCTTTAGTCCACCTACACCTTCTTCCAATCCATCCTATTTATCATTCCATCGCCTAGTTTCCTCCATCTTCTCAATTCGTATCTATTTTGTAGCTATCATGAATCCTTATCCCCCTCTCACACGACCAATAATAATAGTCAAGGGGAATCCTAACTACATTGACAATGATAAAAAAAGTCTATTTGATCACAAAGAGTGTTATATAGATCCCTTTGACATAATCATTGCTAGCAAGCTCTCTCCAATCACCTCCCACAATCCAATCACTTCTCTGAACTATCCCTCCATGCCTTCATCTACATCTAATAAAATTCCTTATGCTACCCTTGACAAAGGGATATCCAACATCCTCAGCATCAACATATTCATCATGTCCTCCCTCTCAATCTCTATCCTACCCAACTTCCATATCCTCCTCTCCTTTTCATCATCAACAATCCCAATACCACTACCTTAATCCCACATCCCAATCCTCCCATCCTAATCCATCACTGATGTATTCCTATCATACTCTACCATCCCTATATTCCTCTTATCTAAATCCACCATCTCAATCTTCCTATTCTAATCCATCATCCATATCCTTCTACACTAATCCACCATACATGGCTTCCTATGGTAGTTCACCACCTCAATCTTCCTATTCTAATCCAATGTCCACACCTTCTTATCATAATCCCCATTGCAATATCCCTACCTTAATCCAAACTCCACATATTGCTATCCTAATCCATCATCCAATCTTCCTAATATCACCCACCATCCCAATCTCCCCACCCTAATCCAAAATCTGCATCCCCCTATCTTAATTCATCATCTACATCCTCTTGCATCACTCCCCCCTTCACCACATTATATCTTAATCCTCCATCTAATCCTAATCCACCAATCCCTAATCCTCCATCCATTCCCATCCACTCATCCAACCCTAATCCACCAATCCCTAATCCTCCATCCATTACCATCCCCTCATTTAACCCTAATCCACCAATCCCTAATCCTAGTCCTCCAACCATCCCTAATCCTAATCCACTCATCCACTCATATAATCCTCCAATCCCTAACCCTAATCCTCCAACCCCTCCTAGTCCTCCATCCAATCCCATCCACTCATCTAATCATAATCCTCCATCTCCTCCTGGTTCTACATCTAATCCTGATCACCCAATCCCTAATCCTCCATCCATTCCCATCCCCTCATCTAACCCTAATCCACCAATCCCTAATCCTAGTCCACCAACCATCCCTAATCCTCCATCCATTTCCATCACCCCACCTAATCCTACATCCCTTCTAGATGTCATCCAAGGACTCATGACCGAAAAGACATCCCCAAATCCGCATCTTGAGGTTATGGCACAATGCCCTCCCACTCTATTATGTACAGTCACTACTAATGAGGCCCTCCTCCATCTAACAACTATCACTCCCCTTACCATTCCTAACACCGTCCAAATGGTTGAACCTGTCAAACCCATTGAATCCATTAAATCTCCATCTTCTATTGCTAGATCCACTCCTCCTACTCCTCATATTAATGAACTTCAATCCCATGACCTTCATGACTCCTCTATCTTTCCATATCCAATACTTGAGGAGTCCCTCCAACACTCCTCCCTCGTGATGATTCCTACACAAGCTGAGCCATACCAAGAGCTCGATCTAAAGCCTACAGACATATCCCCTCCCCCAAGTCAAGATCCTACCATCTTGTCTTCTCTATTTCAAGATCATGGTCCTCCATCCATCCCATCTTAGGATTCCTTTCCTCAACCGAATCCTGATCCTATCATTCCATCCACCCCATCTCAAGATCATCCTAGCTCATCTACTCCATCCCATGAACCCTTATCACCCACTGCCACAAATTCGGATCTTTTCATACCACCTAATCCATCTTTGGATCACTTATCACTTCCTCCTACAAATCAAGATGCGGCTATCCCATCATCTCCATTGCACAATCCTCGATCACCGCTTAGCTTTTACATCCCAACGCCACTGCTATATCATCTTGGTAATATTACGCTCTTCCATGGTGGTCTTCTTGTAGGAGAAAAACAAATTCTATGCACCACCTTTCCTCCTCCACCTGCTAACGCACTCGCATCATTCTTCCAAAAGAATAAGCATCCTACCATAGATCACATGCTCGACAACATTAACTATCAAGGAAAAGGTTTAGGCCTTCATGAGCAAGGAATGTTAGAACCCATTCAGGTCAAAGAATATCTAGGTGCGCACGGTCTTGGATATATCTCCCAAAACTCACACTCCAAAAATGTTGGTACAACCTCCATACATCCTAAGCGAGCCTCTTCCAAAGGAATGAGAGGCACTTCCCATCACTCTACCAAATCATTTGTCACCATCCCTCCTCCTCCATCGTATTACCACACAAAAACAATCCATCTTCCTCCTTCATCCTCTAAGTCCATTTTGGGTCCTTGTGTGCCTCCATCCACCATCACTCATCCTCCATCTACTGCATCTATTTTGGGCCCTTATGTACCTCCATCCACCATAATAACTCCTAAATTCATAAACCCTAATCGGGATCAACAAAGGCACCCATCCATGCATGCTATCTCACATCCTCCATTCACACACCATCATCACAAGCCTACCTCTATCACTCCATCCAAATCTTCCCCATATCATCCATCTCCTCATACCCATCCCATTGCTACTAAAAGAACTTTGGATGCCAAAGCAACAATGCATAAATCCAAACATCCACATGAATCTAAAGCTCCTCATGTCCCCTTCAATAGAAATTTTACAGAAAAGAAAAATCAAATCCAAAACCCAAATCAAACACATAGGCCACAAAGGCCCACCAATGTAAAAACCAAAACCATGTGGATCCCAAAGAAAAAAGAGGAAATACCTTCAGATGAAAAATCCATGACAACATCCAAATTTGCTATGCCCAAAGTTAATAATTCACATCCTCCATCTCCTAAATCTGTTTTGGGTCCTTATGTCCCAAAACTCACTATCCCAATGCCTCCATTATCGCCACATTCTCCCCCTCCTATCATTTCACATCTACCACATGTGCCAATGTTGGTCCTGAACACCTTCCCCATCACACATCCACTCCACCATTCCATCCATACACTTTCCAACATCCCATCCACTATCTCCCCTGTCAAATCCCTTTAATCCATCCTCTTGCATAATCCATCCATTCTCATAAGGTTGTACCAACATACGCATAGTTTCTTTACACATGGCCTCTTCTTTACCGCATCTAGAACTTGATGCTTGAGTCCTTCACCATCCAATTTATCATATGTCTTCTGAATCCATATCCTCATCCATATTCACCCATATCCTCATCCATCTTCACCCATATCCTAGTCCAAAAAGTCAAAAAATTAAAAAAATAAAAAACCAAAACAAAAGAGCAAAAAGAAAATAGTAAAGAGAAAACAATTCATCCAATGGTGAAAACTTGGAAAACAAGCACCTTGGATAAGTACCATGATGAAAACATGAAAAACATGCATCATGTGTAAATCCCCCATCCGGTCTCCTTCCATAATTGGGGGAAACTTCCACCTATGCATTACTTTCCCCCATCTCCTACATCTACCTATCTTCCACATCTTACCCATCATCTCCCATTCATATCCTAGTCTCTCCATCTTCCTTGTGATCTTGATAAAGATAGGGGCACATATATATACATGCTTTGGATATCTCTTGGCATATTTTCCCCTCATCCACTATCATTTTCCTTATCCTCCCCATCTACTTTTCTCATCCATGCATCCTCTCCACATCCATCTACCTTCCTTGCCCACCTATCCTACTATGATCCATATCCATTCGCTCCTTTCTTTCCCCATCCTTCTATCTTCCATACCTCTTGTCTCATCACACATGACACATCTAGAGTCGGGGCATCTCCTTCTTTATGTCTTAGTCCTTGGCGAGACCACCCACCCACCCATCCTTATCTTCCTATCTACCCATCCACTAGTCCTTTTCCATATGTTCATCCTTATCTCCTCATCCATTTATTTACCCAGTAATCCATGTCATCTTTCCAAATCCTTATTCTTCTATCCATCTATCCTAGCATCTTTCTATCTCCCCATCTTTATCAATCCATCCATTTTCCCTCCATCTCATAATCCCTTGTCATTGGTATCTAGCTATAGGCTACCTCCTTGCAATCCAATGCCATGCTATCTCACTATCATCACTCCTATCTATTTCCTACATATTCCTCTTATCCTATTACTCTTCATCATTCATCTATACATCCTCTCATCCTCCCAATTCATCTTCTAATAATCTAGATCACTATCCCATTCTTGACCTTCGCATAACCCACATGCAACATATCAACCATCCCATCCACACAGCCTATCCTGGCTCATCATATCTACTCCATCCTTTTATCCATTTATCTTGGTCAAATCATCATCCCTTATCCATTGTCTATCATCAATCTCTTGTCGAACTACATTGCCCCTGCGCTTTCACATAGGCAAGTTTGATCATTTGATCCGCCCCCAGGGATTTTTTTTGTCTGTCCTTGTTTTATGTCCATCCTTGTCGAACTAAGTTTCCCCTGCGCTTTCACATAGGCAAGGTCGATCATTTTTTTCTATCCTCATCATCTGTCTTTGGCCTTGTGTCAAACTACATGGCCCTTGTGCTTTCACATAGGAAAGGTCGATCATTTGATCTTTCCCCAGGGCACTTGTCTAGTCTGTGCCCTCCATCGTGGTCTCCATTGTCCTCTTTTCGCTTTTATCATGGTCTTTTCCTGAAATACTAGGGCTTTGTGCTTTCACGTAGGCAAGGCTGATGTTTAATCAACCCCTGAGCCCCTAGGTCTTTAGGGTGTGTCTGTTTTGTCACCTCATCATTTTTTCATATTGTCGTCATGTTGTCAAGTATGTCCTTATCCTAGCTGGTTCTTTCAAAACAAAGGTCATTAGTCTCATGAGATCCAATCAGTTTTGGATATCCTACATCATGTCAATCAACCAATCTATCCTCCATCTTTGGTCTCAACAGGATGTATCCTTCATAATAGACCTCATCAATCCCATCTACCCTTTTGATCCTGTGGCAAAGGACGTTTGAAATTTGCTTGTGATCTTTCAATTCTTTTGATCTTTTGTTTATCATTTGAGCTTCCTATTATACCTTGTCAAGGTGACCATGATCTATCATATTATGGTGTGTTTGGATTGGTTGACATAGGGGCATATCTTGATGTTTGTTTGTTGTTGTCTTCTTGGTTGTCCCACGTAGTACCCACCAAGACCCATGTGGTCTTGCATTATGCTGGGACATCCTTCTATGCTTGTGGTTATCCCAATACTTGGCCCGACCAAAATCATTGTGACTTTGGGGTGTTTGGATAGCCTTCTTATTTTTTGTGCTTGTGTATGAATTAGACACTAATCTCCCTTGGTTCCACATACCATGGTATCTAGTGTCTTATGCTACAACAAAAATTAGTGCTCCGAAAATGGTAACTTGCTCTTCCATTGCATTGCATCTTTACCTCCATCCTCTTCATTCATTTTAACCCTCTCCCATCCCCATCTAATCACATCCTTGGTCTTGTTCATAGCCTTGCTACAAGTCTTGACCTAATCATCATCATCATCATCAGCGGGATGCATCCTTCCCTCATCAACACCACTATCATCATCCTCATCCGTATGATGTATCCTTCCCCATCCTAGTTTTTTTTTGGGATGTATCCTTCCCTCCTCAACAACACTCCATCGAGCATCAATCCATCATGGCTTGTAGCTTGACTAGGGAAATATCCTGTTTGTCCTAGAATCCATTTGTGCTTTCCTTTATCTCTTCATATCATCATCCTCTCTCACCCATGAATTTGCATCATATTCTCCATCTACCCTTGCATCATCTCATCCATTTTGAGAGCACACCCATGTTCTCTTGAATCTGCATGTTCTCTCAAGGGGGCATCCTCAATCCCTAATCTTCATCTTCACTCCAATCATATTTCCTCTTAGTCACTCCTCGAATGATTGGGGAATCTTCATTAATCTAACCATCTTCTTCTAAGTGTTATATTTTAATTTTCTTTGAAATGATGCTACTTCGTAACACCATCTCAAAGAGAGGAAAAATATACACACCTAAATTTGACCCCTTTACATAAGGTCAAATTTATCCCTTTCCTTCATCCCCTTCATCAATGTTAATTAAATTATTTATTTAATTAATGTTCCATTTTCCCTAACCATCCTAAGGTATTTAATTTAATCAATTAAATAATTTATACATAAGCCCACTTCATCTCTAAATTAAATAAATACAATCAATTTATTTAATTTAGTCAATTCTCCTTTTCATTTTTTTAATTCATTCTTTTTCTCTCCTTGTCACATCCTCCATAACCCTTTCACTAAACTGGATTAATTTAATTATCCTCCATTAAGGTGTGCATATCCTTAATTAGGATTAATGTCACATCCTCCATAACTTGCCACTTGCCTCTAATCATCATTAATTAATCTAATCATCTCTTTGCACAATCCTAATCCTTATCACTTACCCCATTTGACATGTCCTTAAGTCAACCTTCTTGTTACTTACCTTTTTTGGGTTGATCTCTTCTTCATGTGAATTAAAAACTCACACTTATTCCCCCCATGCATTTGTCTTCCCCATGAAATCTCATATGTCACATTGTACCCAAAGGACAAAGACCTCTTTTAGAGGAATCCCATTTTATCCTTTGGTCTCTCCCAAAAAGTGAACTAAAAATACACTTTTATTCCTCCAAGACCATCTCCAATCCCCATGTTGACAAGGGATGACTTTATAAAAGTCATCACTTATCATTTTCAGCCCCACTTGGGGACAAGGGATTAATTTTTGTGGAGATCCTCTCTCATCCCAAGGTACTTGCAAGTACCTTGGGACCACATGTCTTCTTCCATGTCATTTGTACCCTTGTCCATCTTATCTTGTCCCTTCGAAAACTCACCCGCCACATGTCAAGATGTGAGGGCTTGTGAGTCCTCAACTCACCACAAACCTCCATCTTGGCCATGGTGGATCAATCCAGACCGTCGAATTCTCTAGAAAATTCAAATTTATCTATAAATACCCCTCTCTTCCTTCATTAAAGGATCTTGCATCTTATGAGTTAAAAACTATTACATGCATTCTTAGCTAGCTTATGCTCTCAAACCATTCAAGTCATTTCAAGCCATTTGTTGCAACCTCCATATTATCTTTCATTTTCATCTACCACAATTATTAAATCCATCCACCATCATTATCTAATCATCTACCATCATTATTGCAAGTTACCAATCCAAGGAGCACACATCAAAGCGACATCAAGGGCCAACCAAAGGATTGATTCGAGACAAGGTATAATCACATTGTTCATCTTTATATTTCTTTTTTTTAAATCCAACTAGGCTAATCGTTTGAGGTGTTAGGTACTTTTTTGTTTTTCTTGCATTCTAGTTTGTTTTGCACTTTAGATTAGCACACTTTTCCCCTTCACATATATATATGAGTTCTATTGATTCATGATGATGTGTTCACTTTAGTTATGCCTCATGTATGGATGTATTTGATATTTTATGTATATGTGATGTGATTCAATTTATGTGATGGATGTTTATGATATGCAAATGTTTATGGATGCATTTATTTTTGTATATTTTATATGCACTTTTATGATGGTGTATGTAGTATGGATGAAAATGTGTATGTTATGCAAATGACTTCGAGGATGCTTAGAATAAAAAATATATATTATGTCCTAAATGATAATGAAAAATGGATTGATTATGTGATCATGAGATGTATGTGATGTTTTTGTATCTTTTTCCTATATGTTTGTGATGATGATATATCGATATATGGATGCATACGTTTATGATATGCAAATGATTTCTAAGATACTCAAAATAATAGATCTATATCATTCTTCATAACTAAAAATGATTATGGAAAAAGTATGATGTTTTATGAAATGTTCATGATATGCAATGATTTATGATTTGCAAATGATGTGAATTCAATGATGTGAGTGTGATGATTTCTAAGATACTGAGAATAACAAATCTCTACTATTCTTCATAACTTAAAATGATAATGTAAATGTTATGATACATAATCATTATGATATGTAATAATTATGATATGCAATGATTATGATATGTAATGATTTATGATATGCAATGATTATGATATGAGTGATATGAAATTATTATGATATGCAATGATTTATGACATGATATGGAACGATTTAAGATACTCAAAATAAAAAATCTCTATTATTCTTCGTAACTTAAATGTAAAATGTAGTGATGTATGTATGAAATTACTATGTGAATGGATGCTTTATGCCTTGGAACATGAGATGTATGTATGCTAATGATCTATGGCCACAGGATGAATGCATTGCTGGTGTTTATGGTTGACTATCATGATACCATGTTAGTGCGGAGAGAATAAAGAAGAAATAAGAGGATGAGAGGAGGATCCAACAAGTCTATGATTTTCCAAGACTTTATTAGAGATAATGATGAAGGATGATGATGCTTTTCTTATCAAAGATTAGGGACGTAAAGGACTTACTTTCCTTATGTTTGATAACACACATAGATATGATGCATCAAGGTATAAAGAACCAGGATGATGTTGTACGTAGTGTGATGGACTTTGAATCGACAATCAGATATGAGTATCCCTGTTCACACTTGACATATGATAACCTTACTAGGATGTACTTTAGATATTTTGACATCTCATAGAAAAACATAGAGAGGAAAAACCTAACCATGTAATAGTCAACAAGTTGTTCAAAACACCCTCCATACACACCTAATAAAGCAAGTATTCGCCAAGGTTATATTACAAGAATATCCAACAAGCATAGCAGACAAAGATAAAGATCTATGCCCCATTCCTTTCTCTCTAAATTTTTTGATTAGACATCATCGAGAGGTCATTGGGATGAGCGCAATAAGATAAATCAAAAAGAAAAAATCAAGTAAATAAACAAGCTAATGTTCTTCATACCGCTAACCAAGACTAGACTGTGCTGATGCCTGATATTAATGTCCATTTTAGGAAGGATTCAACCTAGGACATAATGTTATCAGATGATGGTTAGATTGACCGGATGATAGGCTATTGATAATCAGAGTTGACCAACTTGTTTACCTACTAACCTATACTTAAGACCCTGACGTTTGAGAACTCACTTTCTATTGCTAAGCTTGCTTCTGATTGTTTTGTCAAAGGGTGAAGGTGTCGGTGGATTTATTGATAGTAGATGGTTATTGCGGGTGAATGTTGAAATGGGACGAATGCACATTTTTGGGTTTTTTGAATGCTTTTGGTATTTTGAAATGTTTGGAGGCTATTTTTGGTATTTTTGAAATTGTTTTACAAATGTTTTGATTTTCAAATTTTATTTTTTTTTGGTTTTTTCGAGATTTTGATCAAGAACCTAATCTAAAGACCTATCCTAGGGGTCTTGGGGGCCAATCAAAGATTAGCATTGCCTACATTATACATGCAGAGACCACGTAGTTCGATAGACACAAAATTAGTTATTGATGAGATATGAACAAATAGATTGCCAGTTTATTATGATGGACTCCTAAAGGACTGACCTAGTGTGTCTCAAGGGCCAATCAATTATTAGCCTTGCCTACGTTCCATCTTAGAGACGATGTAGTTCGACATGACAACTCTATTTTTTGAATTTTTGGATCTTCGACCTATTTTTGGTTTTATGAATGTTTTTGGAATTTTGAAGGCTTTTATGAATGTTTTTTTGATTTTTTGAAGGATTTTATGTTTTTTTTGGAATTTTGAAGGATTTTAGGCAGATCTCAAGAATATACATGAATATAATCCAATTGTGGATAAAAGAAAGTGCCCCCAGTGTGATGCGATAGACTACTCTTTTAGAGGAAGAACAAACTAACCTTAGGAATGTGCATAGTAGTTCTAGGGTAGATCATGATAAAAACACAAGATCAAGCTATGATGCAGATGTGGATGGGTGAATGAAAGGGTCAATGTGATGGGCGATGCGGATTCTACCATAGAGATCTTGGTGGATGGAAAGTGCTTATTTACACAAGGTGCTTGTTTGCCAATTTTTCACAAAGGTACTTTCCCAAAGAGCCACTAAAGTGGTTTTCGCCAGAGGACAATTTTTATCTTTACTATTTTCAATCCTTTTTTTCTATTTTTTTTTAATTTTTAGATTTTTAGATTTTTTATATTTTTTGGTTTTATACCTTGAAACTTAGGCATAATTTTTTTTCAGGTGGGATCTATTGGTAGGATCTTGTAGAGGCTCACCCTCGGTTGTTGACAACTGATATGCTCCTGACTTGTAGCTTGCAGTGACGATAAATGGTCCCAACTAGTTGGGTTCAAACTTTCCCTTGCTATTTGGATTTGGCACTTTCTTCCGATTTTATTTCATAACAAGCTCATTGACTTGAAATGATCGGTTCCTTATCTTCTTTTTGTAGATCCTCTTTAGATGGTTTTAGTAGACTTGCAGGTGGTTCAGAGCATCCATGCACCACTCATTCAATAGTTCTAGCTCGTTCAGTTGTGACACCTAATATTCTTCATTTGCTATGAGTTTTTGCAATGATATCCTTAGGGATGGGAGTTCGATCTCGATGGGAAGGATGACTTCTGATTCGTAGACCAAGGAGAATAGGGTTGCACTTGTTGGTGTATGTATACTTGTTCGGTAGGCCCATAGGTCAGAGTTCAACTACAAGTGCCAGTCACAACTAGCTCCATTGACTATCTTTTTGAGGATTTTGAGGATGGTTTTGTTTGTAGTCTTAGCTTGGCCATTACCCTAGGGGTAATATGGGGTAGAAAAGTGATGTTGGATATTGAATTTATGACATAGGTCTCAGACATCTTGATTTTTAAAAGGTGTCCCATTATCTGAGATAATGGCTTGTGGGACACCATAGTGACATATGAGGTAATTCAAGATGAACTTAGAAATCTACTTTCCAGTGATATAGGTCATAGGAATGGCTTCTACCCACTTTTTGAAGTACTCTATTTCAGTGATAATGAAATTGTGTCTACTAGATGAGGTGGGGGTGATTTTTCCAATGAGATCATACCCCCACTATGAGAAGGGCCAAGGTGTTACAATCGAATGGAGCTCCTCAGTTGGTGAATGGATGAGGTCCCCATGTTGTTGAAATTGCAAGAAATTTTTGACATATTCATGAGATTCCATTTCCATTGTTAGCCAATAGTACCCTATTCTTAGTAGCTTCTTGGCCAAGGTCATACCACTTGAATGTGAACCGTAGATGCCATCATGTACCTCCATTAAATAATTCAAAGCTTCCTCAATGTTTAGGCATCGTAAAAGGGTTCCCTCAATACTCCTACGATACAAGGTGTCACCTAAGATAACAAAGCGAGATGACTTCTTAACAAAGGCTCTTTTAAGGTTCAAAGTGATATCGGCCGGGAGGACTCCTATTCTCAGGTAGGTGTATATGTCATGATACCATGGGTTACCAAGAAAAATGATTTCACACATAAATTCAAACTCTGGTGCCTCGAAAGTTTGTACGAGAAGCTGCTCTACCAGGAACTCATGTTTGAAGACATTGCGTGGGATGTCTAATAGTGATTGGATCATTGCCATGTAATCCGTTGCTCTATTTTTTTCCCTTGGTATTTTCTCAAACATGATGTCAATGAAGAATTCTTTGAGATCTTCTACCAGTTTCTTGTATGGGGTCAGCTTGTCATATGTTTTCTAGTACTTGTTGTTGACTTGGTTGATGATTAGCTGAGAGTCTCCATAAAATTTAAGAACCATGATCTTCCAATGTACTACTATTTTGAGGCCAAACACAAGGGCTTCATATTCGACAATGTTGTTACTGCAAGGGAAAGATAACTTATAGGATTTAGGAATAAAATCCCCTTCTGGTGTGATGAAGAAAATGCCCGCTCTTGATCCATGCTATGTATACAACCCATCAAAATAAACCTTCCAATGATCTACGATTCTAAGGTTGAACACATATTCATCTAGGTATTCTAATATAAGTGGGTTCTCTGAATAGATGGGCGCTTTTGCTAATTGATTCATAATCACTTTCCCCTTGATATATTTTCTTTCCACATATTCAATATCATATTTTAAGAGGGTCATGACCCACTTAGCCATCTGCCTTGTGAGTGTCGCCTTGGAAATTAAATACTTGAGGGGGTCTATTTTTGCAATGAGTTTGATTTGATGTGCTAACATGTAGTGCCTAAATTTCTGTGAGGCAAACACTATTGCTAGGAAAGCCTTTTCAGTGGATGTATAATTTAACTCATGCCCTACCATGGTTCAACTGATATAGTAGATGGCTCTCTCCTTCCCAATCTCATCATGTTGTGCTAATAGAGATCCAAGTGCTGCTAATGTTGCTGATATGTACAAGATTAGTGGCCTCTTCTGGATCGGTGGCATGAGTGTCAGTGGCATCAACAAATATTATTTTATTTTGTTGAACGCTTGATCACACTTCTCATCCCATTTGTATGCTACCCCCTTGTGGAGTAGATGACAATATGGGATAGCCTTGTTTGCTAACTACGTGATGAACCTATAGATGGATTGGAGTCTTCCTTGTAAACCCCTTAACTATTTTAATTCCTTTGGCACCTCTATTTAGAGAATTACTTTGACTTTGGCCAGGTCTATCTCGATCCCTCTCATTAACACTATATACGCCAAAATATTTCTTAATTTTACATCGAAGACACATTTCTTAGGGTTGATCCTTACCTTGTATTCCTCCAATCTATCAAATATGGAGCTTAGTGCTACTATTTGATCCCGTCGCTTTCTTGACTTGGCCAATTTTCCATCCACATAGTCCTCTATAGACTTGTGAATCATGTTGTGAAAAATGAGTGTCATGGCCCTTTGATAAGTGGTTCCAGCATTCTTCAACCCAAATGACATCATGTTCTTGCAATATGTACCCCATGGATAGGTAAAGGTTGTCTTATGCTGATCATTTTTTTCTATCATTATCTTATTGTAACCTGAGAACCCATCCATCAGTGACAACATCTCATTCCCTGTTGTTTGTTCTACAATCATGTAAATGTTCGAAAGGGGAAAATCATCCTTCACGCATGCCTTATTTAGGTCCCTGAAGTTAGTGCAGATTTGTATGCCCCTAGTGGGCTTAGTGACTGGTACCAAGTTTGAAACTAATTCAAGATAATCGATGGGCCTTATGAAGCCAACATCCAAGAGGTTTTGCAACTCAAGTTTGACTAACAGTGTGATCTGTGGATGCATCTTCCTTAGTTTTTGCTTCACTGGATTCACCTTTGGATATACTACAAGATGATCAACAATAACCTCTGGATTGAGTCTCGGCATGTCAGCGTAGGTCCATGCAAATTTTACATTTCTTTCTCTCATAAATGCAGCTAGAAGGTCATGTTCTTCAGTCAAGAGTGATTCCGCATAGAAGGTTATATGTGGTGTCTCTTCAGTCCCCAAGTTGACGGGGTTACAATTATCTACCAATACTGTTGACTTCTCCTGATGAATATCACTAGGGGAAATATTGAATCCCTCATCCTTTGGCACCTCAAAGAGGTTTTCACCATCAAATGCATCCTTTATTTTTACTATTTTCTGGTTAGAAATTGTCATAGTGTTGTTTTCACTTAAAGACCTAGAGATTACTCGTAAATTTTCATTTTTGCGACTGACGGATTCAATAGTTTCCCCATAGTATGAATGTGTGTCTAGCTCGATGTCAGATCTTTCTTTTATGGTCTCCACGTGGTACCTGAGTCACACGAATTCTAATAGAGCTTCATCATTTTCGAATGTGTCCAAAACTGGTGGTCCTCGTTGGTCATAGTCAATTAGCTAGGGATAAACTAGCTTTATTTCATGGGTTTGGTTGTTGGACTCAAAAGACATAGTGGAAATCATGAAAAGGGAAGAGTCCTCAAATAAAATGGTTAGGTCAATGAGGGAATCCTCATCACTACTACATACACCAATTATATCGAAGGTATAGTTATCTAAGGGTCGACCTGCGAATACTGGTAACCGAGGAGGAGCCTTGAATATTTTAACAGGTGGAGTTCTGCCATGTATGGTTATCTTCAGAGGGCTACATCTGAGGCCAAGATTCTTTATGCGCTTCTCAGCAACAATAGGTTCTAATCGTCCATTGTTATTTTTCCCGAGACTCTCATTCATGTTGTAGCCCATGCTAAGCATTAACTGTAGCCCTTTATTAGCATCGTCCATTGGAAGAGTTGGTATAGGTATTTCATCTTGATATAGCAAGCTTGATATGTCCTTTTCATCCACTACTTCTTAGCCTAGGTCTCCCCAGCTTTTGAACCTGGAGGGGTCTGCTCTAAATGTTTGAGGTGGTGTGTTACTTGGTTGTGGTTGTCCATGGGACCTAGGAGATTGAGGTAACTCTCCTATCATAAAGGCACTTTCCTTCATCTTATAGTATCTACATCCGTTATCTTGGATAATGGATTTGATGTTAGAAATGCTAGGAATGGCGGGTTTCTTTGTCCTAGAACTGGAGGCTATGGTGGATGGCTCTACATATGGAATTGTAGGGCCTTCATCATTCTTGGGAGCTTGTGGGATTTTTTAATCCTTGGCTTCCAAGTTCCTGCAATAAGCAAAGGGATCTGGGTCACCCTAAATTGTGACCTCTTTATTTTCATAAGGGAATTTAACACATTAGTGAAATTTGGATGCAATAGCTTTCATCCCATGGATCCATGGGTGCCCCAGAAGAATGATATAAGGGAGGTTGAGATCAAGGACTTGGAAAGTAGTTTCCATGATGCTCGGTCCTACTTGGATAGGAATTTGGATGGTCCCTTGAGACACTCTTTCTTGATCATCATAAGCCCGAATTGTGATGCCTTTGCCTTTTTCAATCATAACTTTAGAGAATCCAAGATTCTTTATTAGCTTGAGAGAAAAAATGTTCAACCTTGCACCTCCATCCACCAAGACTTGCTTGACTTTATTTTTATGGATGAAGACTTCAAGGTGAAGCTCATGGTTGTGAGATGGCTGGGTTGGAAGGTCTTTCTCAGAGAAGGCAAGGATATGTGGGGTGGTGATGTATTCGACTATAGCCTGGAACTGGTTTGCATCAAGATCTGTAGGTACAAAAGACATAGCTAGCACCCCTTCTATAATTTCCCTATGTGCAAGCAAGATTTTAAGCAACTCCATGATGGAGATCTAGTCGGGGATCTTCTTCAGCTTATTTAAGACATTGTAGCCATTGGAAATTGACTTTGAGTTTGTAGGGGGTTCTCTAGCTTGCGTGGATGGTCCCGAGATGGTGATTTTTTCACCTTGTGTGGTGACTCCACACTCGGCTTTGGACCCTATGATATGGATAACACCTACCCATTCATATAAATATATCACAAAATGGTCATAAATATGGTTGACGTTGCCATAAATTTTTCCTTTTCCATTGTTGTTTTCTTTATTGTGATCTAACATCAAATTCATGTATATTTTGAGGTCCTGATTTCCAACTGGTTGTTCAACAGTGATAACCTTGTCATCAATAAGATCTTGGATCAGGTTCTTGAGCCTCATGCAATCGATTTTGGTGTGCCCCTTTATCTTATGAAAATCACAAAGGTGCTTCTCATTATACCATGGTGGTTTAACTTGAGGTTCCTAGTAGTTTTCAATGACTGGGAGTCTGATGATGTTGTTTTCAATGAGTTGCTGCATGAAAAATTTGACTCATTCCCCAAGCTATGTGTACTTTTGCTTGGGGGATATCTATTTCTTGTGGATGGTCCACCTTGATCATTGACATTGTTGACTGTTTGTGTGTTGTTTTTCTATTGAGATGCATTGGGTCATGGGGTGTTTTGGGTGTTGTTCTAAGGTTGTTGGTATGTTTGTTGTTTTGTGTTAGGTTTTGGAGCATTGATTACAACCTTGGCATCAACAATGTCATCGTTGGTAACATTTTTATTTTTTCCCCATGTTTGAGGTTTGTCATTGTAGCTTGTTTGTGAATGATTGTCTTGATAAGTGGGTGTCCCCCATTGTGAAATGAGGGATCTTTCAATGTTAAGATCTTTGGGGATGAGCTGATCATAGGTGATGATGCACTGCATTTTGAGATGGAAGGCTAGGATCCCTTCAATATTTGAGATAATGGTTTTGACTTGTTGTTCTTCTAGCATAGCCCACTTGCTCCTATTGGCCTTGGATCGCCATCATTGTAAGAAGAATGTGAATGTCTCTCCCTTGTTTTGATTTAGGTTTGACAACTCTTCCAAGCTTACATCCATGCCTATGTTAAATGAGTAATTTTGTATGAATGCGTCCATAATTTCTTGGAACTTTTTGATTCTGAGAAGAATACGGGAGAACCATTCCATGGATGGTCCAACCAAACTTCTTCCCGAAAGAGCCTCATTAGGTAAGATTCATCATAGGCAACGTCCATACAATGCACGTGGAATTCCCTAATGTGATCTTCAAGGTTTTTGGTCCCATAGTATTTCAAAACCTTGTGGGAACGAATTCATCACAATGCTTCTATCAAATGGATAAGGGCATAAATTCCCTTGTGGTTCTGTGGTTTTCCTAGATTCGATATCCAACACTTGTTGCAAGAGATTTTTTATTTGAGCGGAAAAGTCATTTTGTGGATCAGGTGGTGGAATGAATGTGGATGTTGTGGATTGAATGGCGGGTGTGGTGACTTGTAGATTTGGTGGTGCGTTAGTTGGGGTTCACTATAAGATTTTTTGTGCAAGTAATGCTTGCTGACACACTTGTAGTTGTTGTTGTGCCAACAATGGTTGTTGTTGGTCTTGTTGTTGTTGTTGTGCCAACATTTCTTGTTGTTGGGCTTGTTGTGCGGTTGCTTGTTGTTGGGCTTGGTATTTCTGCAAATATTGTTGGTAAGCCAAGGCTTGTGCTTGAGCTTTTTGTGCTTGGTATTGTGCTTATGCCTGATCTTGGGCTTGCGCTTGTGCATGTGCAACTTGAGTTGGGTGGCTTGTTGAGCTTGTTGTTGCTGTAATAGTGTTGTGCTTGTGCTTGGGCAGCTTGTTGGGCTTTATGTGTGGCTTACTATGCATGTGCTTGTTGTGTGGCTTGTTGCACAACTTGTGTGACTTTTTGGGGTTGGAATTGTTGGAGCTCCTTTTGATAGGCTTGTTGGGCCATGTGCAATGTAATGTTGTATTGGTTTTCCATGTTTGGATTTGGTGGTAGAGGTGGATGATTTGTAATGGTGTGAGATGGGTTTTGTTGAGGTTGTTGAGGTGTTTGAGTGATGACCATGGGTTGTGTGGTGGAGGGTATTGTTGATGTGCTAGGTCCTTACAAGGGACCTTGTTTTGAGGAATCTGGGGTGTTGTAGATGGTGTGATGATTGATTGGGATGTTTGGATTGGTGCCACCTAGTGTTGCAATTTTTTTTTCATGCTTGGAGTATTTGGTACATTGATTTGGTTCACGATTGGAGGATTGTTCTGATTTGATTGATTTTGGATTGGTATGTTGGGAAAAGGGGGTTGCCCTAAACCTTGGATTGATGTGGATTTTGATGTTAGCTGGGGAAGTGGTGGTAGGTTTCCTTGAGAAAGTGATGATGAAGGATCAAAGATTTACCCTTGTCCAAATAAACCCCCTTGTCCTTGTGATACCATGGGGAGAGAGACTTGTGTCTCAAGAGAGTATGTTAGTGTTGCAGAGAAGGTGGATGTATTGTTGGTATCATTGAAGACGAGTGGAACATACAGATGCTTTGGGTCTTGCAGGATGGTATTTGTGTCCAAGTTTTGATTACTTACAAGGGGGTGTGTTTGAAGAGAATGAAGTAATGAACTCCCCTTGGTAGTTATGGGTTGGCTTGGAGCATGAGATGATATTGGTTGTGCAATGGGTTGAATGATGTTTTGGAATGATGATGTGAATGATACTGGTAGCATAGTCCCAAGAGATGTTTCCACAATAGTGCTTACATCATAATCAAAAGGGAGTTTAGCCCCTTCCTTTGCTAATGCTAGCATGTATTGTGTTGGGTTGAGTGTCATCATGGTATTGACAATCTTGTGAGTTTGAGGATTTTGGACCATCTCCATGATTTTGTCTTGAGTCATTCCTAGGGGGTTGTTGGTGATGTCCTCCACTTGGAAAACTTCCTCTCGAGGATCTTGTGGTTGTTGAGGAATATTGATTGGGGGATTTCTAGATCCAATGGGGTTAAATTTAGGTGTGGTTTGACTCAAGTCACTTGAAGTGGATGTCTATTTATTTTGCTCCATGTTTCTCTTGTGTTGAGATCTAGTTTGGACCATAGAATAAGGATCAACATTTAGGAGTATGAGGTGAACCTCTAACCCCTTAGGTTGGTCTAAAATTAGGTACAAAGAAGAAAATATAAGTTTGTTTAAGGACCAAATAATGATGGGATAAATGAAAGATGGATGGTGTGAAGGATTGAACTCTTACGAACCTTGGATGGATGCTATACTTTAGGACTTTTGGGTTTTTGATTTTGGATTTAATTTGGATTTGGATTTTATTTTGGATAATGAACTAATAAAAACCAAGATGTTGGATGTTATCTTGGAATAAAAATTATCCACAAGGTGATAATTTAACTAAGTGTATGAAGAAGGATTCATCCACACACACTTAATCAAACAAGATGATTTTTTATTTTTGATTTTGAAGGATTACCAAGAGTCTAACATGAATGATTTTTTCCAAGATTTCTAAGAGTTGTTTGTGATATGGGATTTTGATTTTTTGTTTGAAGGATGGATGGGAGTGTTGATTTTGATCCTAGATTGGACTTATATAGACTTCCTTTACAAGACCTCGGTATTCAAGAACATGCTATACTCCCTATGTGAGAAACTCAAAATGTTGAAAAAGACTTGGATTTTGACAATAATAGGACGAGTACAAATTGGGATTGTTCTTTGAAAAACGTTTGTAAAATTTATAAACCAATCTATTTCTAACTTCGTAAACTCTTGAAAGATGCTCCTTGCAAGATTTTGGACTAAGGTGTTTATGACGATTTGATTTGGGAACTTTGACTTTGCGAGAAATCATGGGATCAAGCACATGTGAGGTTCAATTGTCTTTTATCTTGCTTAGATTTGGTTCTTTTTACCACATTCACACTTTCTTGTTTAGCTTTTCAAACTGAATGTCTATGTCTCAATTTATTTTCATCCCACAAAGTCCATTATGTGGAAATCAAGAGAATCAAGGCAATATCTCCCTATATTGACTTTGGGGGGAAACAAATTAAGATGTGGGTCCAAATGTTTAGAAGTCTTCTAGGGATAAGAACCCCTAGGGACAAGCACTAACACATGGAATTTTAAAAAGGTATTTTTTCTTCCCAAAGACTTTGAAATTTTGATGATTTTTTGAATGTTTGTCTTCCATTGTTTTAGATCCAAGCAAAGTGTCTTGATTCAAGATAATGCATAACCCTAGGATGGAAAAAGGCAATATTTTTTTGATTTTCACTTGGATTTCTCCAGCCATGCTTTTTCAAAGCAGGTGATTAGAAGCTTGATCACACTAGCTCCCCCTTTCTTAGCACACACTTCTTGGGTCAGTCAAGCTTCGAGTTCTCATGAATCTCCCATTACAACCTCTTCATCTCTATTTTGAACCACAAGTATGTGGGACGACTTCGAAGGTCCGACCTCCAGAGACCAATAAACAGATAGGGATTTTGGCTTCTACACGAATTTTTTCGTAATCAAGGCACCTGTTTAGAAGGCCACACGAGAGGCAAGATCAACCCAATAAAGAGTATCACCTATTTTTCTGTAGGAATTTTTGTAATGCTGAGATTTCCTCATCATTTGAATTTATATATTGGTTGGGAGTAGCTTGGCATTTATTTCGTTGCCGGTTTGAGTCATTCCCTTGGGGTGAGTACTTTTTCCCACCAAGGTAGGCTCTCTAAGGGTAAACAATAGCGAACAAGTGCATTTTTAGTTCAACCACCTAATGCATTTAGGCAAGAGCACACACAATGCCTTTTCTTCACACTCGCATGTTTTGTTCAATTTTATAACCCAGATTTGAAATGTGGAGGAAATATTTTAGACAACCTAATGTCACTAATAATTATTTTGATTCTTAAGATCACCGTGAAGCATGAGAGAAGTGCATACACATTTTAAATGACAAGTGTTTGTAAAGAATATTGAAAAACAACACAAAGACAAGATCTTTTTAGCCCTCAAAAATAGAAATGAGTTCTTTTTATAGCACCAAATTCGAGTGTGAAGTTGATTGTTCAATTTTTAAAGCCCAAAAAAAATCTAGTGAGTTTTTGAGGTTCTTTTTAACCAACTTTGAGAAAAATAAAATCTTTTGTTTGTTCTTTTTAAAACCCAAATGAAATGTAGTCGAGTCCTAAAACTGAAAGTAACAATATCCAAAGATGGGATCATAAATGTCCATATGGAACACTTTTTTAAAATCATGAAATGGAAAATTCCATAAGATGCTTTCTCCTCATTTCCTCCTTCTTTGTCAATAAAAACTTGCAAAAGTGGGCTAGCCTACAAAGCCAAAAACAAGTCAAAGGTCAAGATCAAAACTTAAAAGCACATGTTAAAATAAAACTGAAAATTGCTTTTTACCCAAATCTAGCATCGCTTCTCACAAAAGCATTGTTGTTTGGAGTTTCCAGTGTCACTCTAGTAAATCAACATTGCTCTGTGGAGAAAAAAGAGACGACAAAGGTATTGTTATTTCTCCCAATGTCGTACTTCAGAATTGGACTTGTTAGTGTAAGAGGAAACCATACATCGTCATGTTTTAGAAATAAGGGTAGTATCACTACAATGATTGCATCATTTTCTGACCTCTTTAATGTCGTATCCTGGAAACACGAAAAAATGAAAAAAATAGCAGAAATGACCAAAAAAACGTGTTAATTTTGAGAAATTTGCCCCCCTTCTAGCATAAAAATGTGAATGGTTCTTCTATACCTTCTCAAACATGAAAAAAAAAGTGGTAATTTGTCAAAAAACAAGTAAGACTAAGAATTCCCTATGAAATTCATTTGAACACAAGAACACCAAAACAAGGTAGATTAACAAGTAAACTACTAATGAAATATTATTCTAAGTGCTCAAGCAGCATCCCATAGGGGGATTAGTGCTCCTTTGGTGTGGAAAGAAGCCCTTTCCTAACCCCTTGATAAGCTTGATGATGGATTTGATGAACAAAGTATGAAAAATGGCTATAATCTTGCTACAATGGATCAAAATATGAAATGCTATGAACTCAAATGGCTATAGTAATTGTGCTCTTAGTTGATGGATCCAAATTGTGAGAATGATGCCTCTGTTTATAGAAGCCAAGGATTGAAGAATGAAGAAGATTTATGAATGTGGGATTAAAGAATAGACCAATAGAAAAATTCCACTTGTCAACATGCTAATGAATCTTGAGGGAGATGTGCTCACACATGTGTGAGCACATTTTGGGATATGTGATGTGTAAGAAGAATAAATGTTGAGGTGGCGTGTGTAAGAGAATGTGTAAGAATCCATTTAAAGCCAATGTGGCTTGTGTAAGAAGAGGACATGTAAGAGCTTTTAATGCCAAGGTGGCTCAAGAAAGAGGCCAAAGTGCTTTGGAGGGAAAAGTCAAGTGGGTGGAATATTCCAAGAATATGCCACTTTTTTGAATGAAAATAGATATTAGTAAATCCAATAAATTGGTTTACATGTGCAACTTGACCAAGGTTGACTTACCTTAAGGTGGAGTAAAAAACTAGAGGAATGGGAGATTAGTGTTAGGAGTTAATTAATTTAGGATTAATTAACTTAGATGAGATTAGTTGATTTGTGACACATGATTTAAATGTTTGGGTTTATTTAAATCATATAAGAGGATATTTAGAATTTCAGGATTTTAATTAAATAGATTTGATTTATTTAATTAAAAGGGAAACATTAGGACTTAATTAAATAAGATTGATTTATTCAATTAAAAGAACTATAGGATTTAATTAAATAAAATTATTTTACTTCTTTTTTTTGATGTATATAACCTGGTTTTATGGTCCAAAAAATAAAATTATTTTACTTAATTAAAAGAGGAACGTAAGGATTTAATTAAATAAAGTTGATTTATTTAATTAAATGAAGAACATTAGGGGATGATGAAATAAATCCGATAAAGTGTATTATCTGATTTAAGGGGGAAATTAATTAAATAAAGATTATTCGATTAATTTGTTAGTGTGGAAATGATCAAGGAAGAATCAGTGTTAGTAAATCAAGGGTCAAGTGCATGATATCAATCAAGATAATTTGAGTGTCTACAAAATGTTGATAGATATTTTTATTAATTAAAATTTATTGAAATAAATATATTATATGCATATGTCAAAAAAACTTAAATTATGAAATTTAAATTTTAAAAATATTTACAATTGAAACAACTTGATGATTATCATTATACTATGCCACACTTTTTGTTGTCTTTTCTAATTTATTGAAGTTGACATTATAATAAATAATAGAAAATTAGACTTAAAAGATTACAATTAGCCAAACCTTAAGGCATGTGTAAAATATAGTGTTATAAATTGATTATTTAATGATAGGAGTAGAAATATCCACTTCTTGTTTAAAATCCATATTCTCCATTGTCTAGTGTATATTTTAGATGCAATGTATGGTATTCCAATTATTTTTTCCTTGAACATGAAGATAGGTTAATATGGAAAGAAAGGAGTATGTCTCCTTGGTGATATCATAGATACATTTATAAATATTCTCTCGAGTATGTTCCTATTTAGTAATCAATTGTTGAACATCTTGCATCCACCAAGCAAGTTGTTGGTTGGTGAAAATTATGTCTTTTAATACACTAGAAAAGTTGGACATTTAAAAAACAATGAGAGTAATTATTTTGGATTACAATTCTAGTGGAGAACATGAGTAATTAAATATGGTTTAAGAATTGTTCATTTAATAAGTGAGAGATTATTTGTCTAGTATATTTAATAAATAAAATTAATATAGGTGTCAAATAAAAAAATATTCATTCATAAAATATATAATTAAGGTTTCCATTTGTATATATTTCTATGTGTTGAGAACTATGATATTGCTATAAAATGTGTTAGTTACATTTATAGGTTGGCAGTATAAAGAAAAATTGAAGTGCAAAACTTTCCATGCAAATATTTGGGAATTCACATAAGCTTCAGATTACAACAAGTGAACACTAAGTTGAGACTAAGAGATGTAGCTAAAATGATAGTTCCAATTGATGTTGAAGTGGGGAATAAAATAAATCTTACGTGATTTTTTTAAGGTAGATAGTTAAATTGAGAGAAAATAAGGAGAAGTAATTAGTTTTTGATGAAAATAATATGATAATAATCTCCATAATAAAAAGTTTGATGAAGATTGTGAAAATGGGATGACAACCTAATTGAGATTAATTTAGAAAAAAAATATGATTAAATGCACTTGAATTGGAATAGTACTAGAATGGGTGACATATGACAAAGACTTGATGATTCACTACATTGAGAATTTCTTATATGTAATGAATCCTAAGTAGACAACTCATGGCCATGAGACTAATAATTTCTTTAAAATAACCACATGAAATATGGGCGAATCAATATTTAAATGATATGACACATTTGAATCTCTATAAATTATCACATAACTTGATCAACTATAAAAATAAGGTATTTACATAAAAATGAATGAGTTCCTCAAAAATTTATAATGAATTGTGTATAGTGCAACACAAGTTGCTAAAGGTTTTACAAATGAGGTATCAAGCTAAATGGTTTTGATTATCAAGAAAATCCATGGCTAAGAACACTTGAGTAGGATTAGTACTGAGATGGATGAAATGTCAAGAAGTCATAATTCTTCACCCCTATGAGTATCATCTAAATGCAATAAGATTTATGTGTGTTGTTTGCAATCATAAGGGATGGGTTGTTGGGTAACAACTACTCATGAAATATGGGTCAGTGAGGATTGGCATAATACCACATGATAGAATCCCACAAATTTGTCACAACTTCATAAATTATCAAAATATCTTTATATTAAAATAAATTAAATAATAAGGCTCTATAATAAAGGATGCATAAAACACATCTCTTGTTGAAATTTTTACAAATAAGTTAGCAAGCTAAGTGTGTTTGATTATAAGGTAAACCCTATAGTCAAGTGCACTTGACATAAATTAGTATGGGAATGGGTGATACTCAAGGAATTCTTAATCATTCACCCCTATGGGAATGACCTAGATTTAATGACTATTATGTTGATCATTCATGTTGATAAAATAATTGGATTCTTAAAAACAACTACTCATGAAATATTGACTCGAAACCACATAGTTAGACCCTAATAAATCATCGCATAACTTGCTAAACTCCTAAAATTCCACTTCTATGAGCCAAGGCACTTTTTAACAAATGGTTTATAAGAAGAACACTAGGTTTTTTTAATGGGTGAGCAAGCTATATAGGCTTGATTGTGAAGAAAACTTCATAATTAAGAATGGTTGACTTAAATTAACATTCTAATTTGTAACCACCTATGAAATTTACTTCACCCTATGAACATAACATAAATGAAATGAATACTAAATAAACAATTCAAATACTTCACCCTTATGAACACTGCCTAAATGTAACAAATACTAAATAAATAATTCAAATATTAGAAAGTGATTTTTTAGAACAATTAATCAAAAACTAAAAAATATAAGTGTAAAAATTAAATCAAAACAACATAATAGAATACCAATAAATCATTGCATACCAAAGAGAAATGGCTTGTAAAATGTCTTTGCCAAGCTTAAAAGAAGTTAGACCCTAATAAATCATGAAATATTGGCTAGTAAAGATTGACTTGAAACCACACAGTCAGACCCTAATATATCATGAAGTATTGGCTACTAAATATTGAATCGAACCACACAATTAGTCCCTAATAATTCAACACGTAACTTGATAAACTCCTAAAACACCATTTCTATAGGCTAAGGGGATTTATAATAAATGATTCTTAAGGCAAAACATTCACTTAAAGATTTTTTAGCAGACAATTTAGATTTGAATTTGAGAAAATCTTTATAATTAAATATAATTGACTGAAAATAATATTGAAATGAGTGACCTCCTGTAAAATCTATATGATTTACCCTTATCAACATCACCTAAATGAAATAAATACTAAATAAACAATTCAAAATCAAAGAATATTTTTTTAAACAATTACTCACAAAATAAAAGTGAACAAAAATTATCTCAAACCCACTCAATTGTATACCGATAAATCACTGCCCACCAAAGAGAATTGACATGTAAAATGCCACTGCCAGTCTTTAAAGAAGTTGCAGGGAAAGGTGTGAAAAGTTGAATGCAGATAATAAGATCAATCACAGTGGTGAACTCATATCAACCTGCAGATAATGGTTGTTACGGATGTCTAAAGTTGTACTAAAAATCAACTTGCACAAATAAAAGAAGAAAGAAAAAACATAATTCATTTAAAATTTTATAGGACTGGAAAGGCTGAGCACCAAGTTTTATTGTTGTCAAACAATGGTACAACTGGTTTGTATTTTCTGGCTAAATAGTTTTACGATGAAATCTCTATTGAAATAATAAGAAGTCTAAATCGAAATCCTGCCGGTTTGTTTTCAGCCCACAAGTGCATATAATCCCTTACGAATGTACGTCCACAAGTTGTAAGCATAGATTTATTTGCATTAATCTGCAGGTCTTGGACTTTTTCAATCAACATTCAATCGATGAGCGCAATCAAGTAGTTGTTTAGACTTTAGTGTTAAAAGTCGTGGATATCTTAAAATATTCCCCATCGGGAAAATCGTTTCATTAAATTTGATGGGCCAGCTCTCTTGATTTTTCCAAGAAAAACAATGATGAACGAAAGTAGGTAATCAGAGCCAAAATTTGCAAACCTTTCCACAGTCCAATCACACGTCGTGCGCACACACTATAATATATGCAAAGCTGTTTTCCCTTCTTTTCAGATGATTCTGAGCGTCAAGATGCACTGTTACTCCAATCTCTTCAAGATCTTCTCGAGCTTTCCGTGAACGTGAATTTTTCAATCAGTTTTACTAGATTTGGGTGTTTTGAAAGGATGGATATGACCCAAAAAAATAAAATAATCATATTTCTTTTTACCAAATCCTTGCAAGGATTCAAGATGAAGTATTTAATGATGGAGAAGCATGTGTATTCCTTGGTCAAAGTTGTTAAGAACAATAGACCATAACTAATCGATACAAAATTTATTACATATGTTCTACACAATTTTGAAGAATATTTTACACAATAATAAGCTTCAAGGGAAAGGCGTAGGTTGATAAAAAAAATTCCAATATTAATACTTTGTAGTGCAAATAACCAAGATGGTAAGAGGTCATGGTTTGGATAAACTAATGAAAATGCAAGATGGAGGTAAAAAAAATATGTCCATCAAGCTAGTTTCTCATTGGAAAATGATTTTTCATATATAGAAATTGTATTTTACTTGTTGAATATGATTTTTTTTATTAGAATGAATTAATGTCATTAAAAGTTTGTAAAACTACAATCCAAAAGTGTGTGATGATCTTAGATTGTTTGATGTGGAGAGACCCAAGTGAACTACTACTCAAGTGTTTGAACCAAGAATTTTCTAACCAAGTGATTAATAAATACCATTAGGGGATCTATGGGGGGATTTCAACTTCAAAAAATTGTAGATAAAGTCCATAGAGATGGCTTTTGGTCACCTAAAGTGTTCAAGGATGTAGTTGAAAGGGTAAGGATATGCGACGCATACCAAATGCTTTCTTGTAAACTTAAGTTTATAGGTGATCTTCCTCTCTTATTATTGATTGCAAATTCTTCTTTTATATATTTAGGGAGTTGACTTCATAGGTGAGACACACAAGAAATATAAAAGTTAATACAAGTGGATCTTTATGGCAACTGACTACTTGACTAAATGGGTCCAAGTAACCCCACCCTACAATATTACATTCAAAGTGACATTTATTTTATGTTAAACAATATCATAACTAGATTTGGTGTTCCTAAAAGAATCACAGTGGATAACACCATATTATTTAGATCAAATGAAGTTTCAAAATTATGCAATGATTATGAAATTAATCTCATATTCTCATCTCACTATCATCCCCAAGGTAATGGATAAGTTGTTTCTAGTAACAAAAGTCTCATGAATATAATCAACAAGGCATTAGCATTGATGTACTTGTATATTTTTTCATACATATGTGACACTTATAGATTTCTCTAGTGAGTAGGGGGGAAGATGATTGAAAACAAGAAGGGCATAGAGTGTTAGAGGTAGAGGATAAATCATAATGTACAAGTACAAGTTATGGATGAAGATCAAATGAAAATCCTAATTTTTTTTAGTTTTCAAAATGTGAGGGATCAAGAGTTGGGAGTTCCTCATGATAGGTTTCATGTTGAAGGGAAAGAAAAAAGTATGAATATGAAGGAAAAACAGAAGGATAGTAAATGTTTTAAATATTCGGGGGAGGGATTAAAAATGATGAGTCCAAATTTAAAAAAGATAAAATTAAAAACTTTTTATAAACTAAGGAAATGGGATACTAGGGATGACATGCAAAGGGTAGATGTGTAAAAGGAAATTGACAACCTCAAATATAATAACTTACTTTAAAAGAAAATATATTCCAAATTAATTTTATGTATGTTATTTGATGTGCATGTTTAGTGATACAATTTTCAAGATGCATTGACTTTCAAAAATCATATATATATGTGATTTTATAAATAATGATAAAATATTATAAATAAACAACTTGCAAGACCCACTCTTTGTTATATTTCTATCAATTACTGCCAAACATCACGTTATATTTTACTAATAATAATAGAAACACTTTTGTGCATGCTCAAGGTTTCAACCCCTTAATGTTAATCATTATAGAAAATATTTAGTAGTTTAAAAATTAGATTCATAGTATTATAATTTGTATCCTTATTATATCCTAAAATTTTGAGTGTACACATCTTAAATTACTCATTTAAGTTCAAATGTATTCAATTTCAAGAAAAAAGTGCCCATTTTTTACCTCCTTGTTGTACACCATTTCCATTCACTTACCTCATTTGATGATATCATTTCATGAGGACCATATCATGATATAATCACATATGATAATCTAGAAATATCAACATTCATGTTCATCATAGGTTTGTGTTCATTAATGTAATTATATTTTAGTTCTCAACTCTTTGACACAATATTTTAGCAATCAAAAGCAACATTGCATCCAACTACTTGAATTATCTTGTAAATATAGTCAATAGAGTGGGACTAGATTAATCTAACTAAAATGTTGTGGGTGGGATACCAATGATTGTTAAGTCTTTGTAAAATTATCGCTGACCAACCAAAAATAGAGCATTTTGAATTCCCTACCCAAATGGGACACAAAATAAAATTTATGATATCCCACTAACTCATATGATTATCCTTCTCAATGTAATAATGGATTCATCCTCTAATACCTCTATTTAGATCATATTCTATATTCAAATATAGTGTGTATATTTTTTGGATGCAAAATAAGGTGTTTGAAGACCTAGAGGTTTTTGAATGGGTTGAGTGTGGTTGGGTGTATCCCTTTCAAATAAGCCCTAATTCTTCTCATATTTCAATTATCATAATTCTATTTACCAATCTCAATGTCTCAAATCATATCTGTTCAATTTATTTTAATTGATAATATATTATTTATTTATCAACTTCATTTATACAACTTCAATTAATGCAGTGTTCATTTTGTTTCCTTGCAAATAATTCTATTTTAATATTTTCCTTTTAATTTTCAAGTTTTAATTTTTTTATAAAATGAGACTTAATTTATGCCCTCACACCATATTGATACATTCTTATTTACATTTCAATTTTTTTGAAGATGATGTTGACAGGTATTTTTTTATTGACTAAAACTTGTTGGAAATTTTTTATACATATGTCAAAAAATAAAATTAAAAAACTTAAAGTTTATAAATATTTACAAAAGAGACAACTTGATGGTTATCATTATACTATGCCACCTTTTTTCCCCTTTACTAAAGTTAATATTAGAATAAATAATAGAAAATAAGACTCAATATTACAACTAGCGAAGCCTCAAGGCACATGTAACATATAGAATTATAAATTGATATGGTGATTATTCCATGATAGGAGTGGAATTATCCATTTATAGTTTAAAATTCATATTCTCCATTACAATAATAACTTATATATAATATTATAATTATATACTTTACAATTTATGAATATTATAATTATAATAATACATTAACAATTTTAATAAATTAAATTTATATAAAAAAATATCAATCATACAAATATTATTTAGTATATTTTATAATATTAATATATATTATATCATCATATTATTTAATTCTATAATATTAATTATTATTAAAAAAAATTAAAAATAAATAAATATAAAATTTAACTGTTAGGGTTTAATTAGAGTTAAGAGTTTAATAAGGGTTAGGGTTATAGTTAAGATTCTATTAATATTAAGGTAAGAGTTAAATTAGCATTACGATTACGTAAGGGTTCACTTATGATTAGGGGTTAATTAGGGTTAAGGTTAGCATTAAATTAGGATTCTAATTCAATTAGATTAAAATTATCATTTTATAATATTTATTAAATATTATATCGAAATATAATTTAATATTATATTATAATAATTTACATTATTATAATATTATATTATTATATTAATCTCTCACATGTGTCACAACTATTACTAGCATATATATATTAAATATTAATATATATAAAATACATAGAGGGTTATCCTTCTCGAAGCATCTATTTTCATATTTTTTCTTAATGCAATAAAAACCTTGATAATGATAATTTCCTACATATTATATATATATATATATATATATTTAATATATGTATGTTAGAATTAGAATAAATAATAAAAAATAAGATCAAGATTACAACTAGCCAAGGCTGAAAGCATGTGTAACATATAGAATTATAAATTGATATGGTGATTATTCAATGATAGGAATGGAACTATCCATTTATAATTTAAAATCCATATTCTCCATTGTCGGATGTATATTTTAAATGTAATATAGGGTATTCCAATTATTTTATCCTTGAACACGAAGATAGGCTATTGTGGAAAACAAATAGTATGTCACCTTGGTGATCTCATAGAGATTCATATTTAGTGATCAATATTTGAACACGTTGCATCTAGCAATCTAGTTGTTGGTTGTTGTCAATAATGTCTTTTAAAACAATGAAAAATTTAGACATTTAAAAAACAATGAGTGTAATTATTTTGGATTACAATTCTAGTGGAGAATATGAGTAATTAAATATGGTAAGAGTTGTTCATTTATTAAGTGAAATATAATTTTTTTAATATATTTTGAAATAAAAAATTAAACATTCTTTTATAAAATATACAATTAAGGTATCTATTTTAAAATATATTTTTATGTGTGTTGAGAAATATGAAATTGTTATACAGTGTTTTAATTAAATTTCTAGGTTGGGAGTATAAGGGAAAGTTATGGAAGTGCAAAAATTTGCATGCAAGGATTTGGGAATTAGAAGGTGAACACTAAGTTGAGAATAAGAGATGTTACTAAAATGATAGTTCTATTTTGATATTAAAGTGGGGAATAAGATGGATTTTAATTAGTTTTTGAAGGTAGATATTTTGAGAGGAAATAAGGAGAAGTAATTAGTTTCGATGAAAATGAATAAGGTGAGAATCTCTTTAATAAAAGGTTCATAGCGAATAAAATTTGATAAAATTTTTAAAAATGGGATGAAAATTTAAGTGAGATTTATTTATGAAAATACTATAATTAAATGCACTTGAGTTGGAGTAGTACTGGAATGGGTGGCATATGATAAATTCTTGGTGATTCATTGTATTGAGCATTTCTTATTTGTAATGAGTGTTAAGTAGGAAATTCATGTCCATGAGAATAATAATTTCTTCAAAATAGCTATATTAAATATGGGTCAATCAATATTAAGTGATACAATACATTTGAATCTCAATAAATTATCACATAACTTGATCAATATAAAAATAAGGTATTTACATGAAAATGAACAAGCTACTTGAAACTCTATAATGAATGATGTGTATAGTGCAACACTTGCTAAAGGTTTCACAAATGTTGTATCAAGATAAATGGTTTTCATTGTCAAGAAACTCCACAACTAAGAACACTTGAGTAGGACTAGTACTGAGATGGATGAAATATCAAGTCATAATGCTTCACCCTTATGAACATCATCTAAACTAAATGATTTATGCAAATTTTTTGGGATCATAAGAGATAGGTTGTTAGATAACAACTACTCATAAAATACGTGTCAGTGAGGATTGACATAATACCACATAATAGAATCTCAAAAATTCATTACAACTTCACAAACTATCAAAACATCATTTTTATTAAAATGATTTAAATATGGAGGCTCTATAATAAATGTTCATAAGGCATGTCTCTGATTGAAATTTTTATAAGTAAGTTAGTACACTAAGTGTGTTTGATTTTAAGGGAAACCCTATGGTCAAGTGCACTTGAGGTGAATTAATACGGGAATTGGTGATATCCAAGGAATTCTTAATCATTCATCCCTATGGGAATCACTTGGATATAACAAGTATAATGTGGATCATTCATGTTGATTAAAATTTTGGATATTTGGGAACAACTACTCAAGAAATATTGGCTAGTACATATTGACTTGAAACTACATATAGACCCTAATAAATCATCACACTTGATAAAATCTTAAAAACCACTTCTATAGGCTAAGAAGATTTATAATAATTGGTTTATAAAGAAAAACATTAGGCTTTATCTAATGGATGAGTAGGCTATAGGCTTGATTGTGGGGAAAAATTCATAATTAATCATGGTTGACTTAAAATAGCATTTGAATAGCTGACCACCTATGAAATATGTGTACCTCGCTCAATGAACATCACATAAATGAAATCAATACTAAATATAAAATTCAAATACTCCACCCTTGTGAACATCACCTAAATGTAATGAATATTAAAAAAACAATTCAAATTATCAGAATTTTAAAAAAAAAAAAATACTCAAAAAATTAGAAAACATAAGTGAATAAAAATTAACTCAAACTTACATAATTGAATACCAATAAATCATCGCATACCAAAGAGAATTGACTTGTAAAATGCCATTACCAATCTTAAAAGAAGTTAGACCTTAATAAATCATGAAATACTGTCAAATAAAGATTGACTCAAAACCACACAATTAGACCCTAATAAATCAGCACATAACTTATAAACTCCTAAAACACCATTTCTATAAGCTAAGGAGATTTATAATAAATGGTTCTTAATGCAAAACATTCACTAAAGATTTTTGAGCACGCAATGCAGACTTGATTGTCAGGAAAACTTCATATTAATTAAGCATAATTGATTGAAAGTAACATTTAGATGAACAATGAGTATGAACCATTCCCATTTTTATCTTGATGACTGTCTTATAATGAGTATGGACCCTTCCCATTTTTATCTCAATCAAAACATCACCTAAATGAAATAAATACACAATTCAAATATTAAACATTTATTTTTTATAGCAATAACTCACAACATAAAAGTGAATAAAAATTATCTCAAACCCACTCAATTGAATACCGATCGACTTGTAAAATGCCACTGCCAGTGTTAAAGAAGTCGCAGAGAAAGGTGTGAAAAGTTTAATGCCGATAATGGGGGAACTAAGGAGATGATAAGACCAATCACAGTGGCGAATTCATATCAACTTGCACAAAGGAAGGATGTCGAAGGTTGTACTCATAATCAACTTGCACAAATAAAGGTCGACAGAAACAGCATAAATTCTTTTAGAATTTTATAGGACTGGAAAGGCTGAGCACCAAGTTTAATTGTTGTCAAACAATGGTACAACTGGTTTGTATTTTCTGGCTAAATTATTTTACGAAGAAGTCTCTGTTAAAATAATGAGAAGTCTAAATCGAAGTCCTGCTGGTTTGTTTTCAGCCCACAAATGCATATAAACCTTTATGAAAGTACGTCCACAAGTTGTAGGTATGGATTTATTTGCACTAATCTGCAGATCTTAGACTTTTTCAATCAACATCCAATCAATGAGCACAATCAAATTGTTGTTTAAACTTTAGTGTTAAAAGTCGTGGATATCTTAAAATATGATGTTGCATTAAATTTGCTGGGCCAGCTCTCCTGTTTTTTCCAAGAAAAACAATGATGAACGAAAGTAGGTAATCAGATCCAAAATTTGCAAACCTTTCCACGGTCCAATCACACGTCGAGCGCACACAATATAATATATGCAAAGCTGTTTAACCTTCTTTTCAGATGATTCCTGAGCGTCAAGATGCACTGTTACTCCGATCTCTTCAAGATCTTCTCGTGCTTTCCGTGAACATGAATTTTCCATTAGATTTGGATGTTTTGATGGCTTGCAAGCTACAGATATATTACTGCACTTTGTTTTTGGATATTATGAGTATGAAGTGGTAATCAATCCCATAACTGATACAAATTTTGAGTAATCTTCTAGTGACTAATTTTCAAATCTTTTACCAACCATCTATTTACTAATCTCAATGCACACCCCCTCGCTTTAGTTGTTTTTGAGATGTAAAGGGAGAAGAATTTATTATTGGTGGCAGCACAACGTTTTTGTATTGTAATGGTGAAATTTGTATATTTATCTCATTTTTTATTTAATTTTGTATCAATTTTGAGGTAATGTCTTGTATATATACATAATCATAAATTACATGAGATTATGTAAAGTTGGACTAATTGCATGATATTATGTCTTTTTATCCACTTATATATCCATATACATTTAACCTCGCCTTATATATTTACACCCTCTATTTATCACAATCTATTCCACCTATTTATCACAACCTATCTATGCACCCACCTGTATGTAGTCATTTACCACCTAGACTTGACCATTATTCTATTCATGATAAGTCCACAATTGTGAACTTTCCCCCTTCCAATTTAAATTTAAAATGTAAAATTCAAATTTGGTTGAGAAACCCCTGCAACCTTCCACCTTCAACTAACTAAACACACTTTAGATGTGATTTAATGTTATTTTCTAATATTTAAAGACATTCTAATCAAGGAATAAGGATCCAACAATCAATTGTTTAATCATTCAAGAGACAAAACCAATAATGACACATTTTAATTTGGTACAATAAAAAGAGTAATGAATTTGCATCATAGGTTCTTGCCAATTATTTCCAATATTATTTAATTTCAAGTGGTTGATCAAAGTATGATGTCCTCGTAGCTTAGTTGTACAACAACTCTACCAAGATGTATATCAATACCATCAATCCACAAACTCTCAAAGAAGCAAGAGAATAAAACAATATATCAAATGAACTTGTAGAACACAATTCTATAAATTATTAGGAAAAACATTAAGTTAGATACAAATATGTAATTTTGAATCTACTGTAGACCCACAAACCTATCCTTTAAAAAAAAATAGAAATCCAACTCAAAGCTCAAGATAATTACACTAGCAAATAAACATTATTTCTAATGTGTGAAAAAAGATAAATTTTATATCCTTATTTATTTGGCATTCAATATTATTAAGTGAATAACAATTGTTATTTTCTTACATTCCTTTAAAAAGAAGAGATCTATCTATCCATTCCCATCTAATTAAATGCTTAGTCTAGTCTTATATGTTCTAATATGTACTATGCATATTATTAGATTAGCCTAGGGGTTGTTTTCTTTTAACCTTTTTGTCTAGGTTTTCATATATATATTCTTCTAAGATTACATCTTATTTTAAAACCTACCCTTCTATCAAATTACTACGTTTCATTGATATATCCTTTTTAATTAGTCAATAAGCTTTTTTTTTTAAAGTTTTCATCAGGATTTTCATCAATCCGATCGTGAATTGAATTTTTCAATGTCGGGGATGTCCCAGCCAGCGGTGACTTCACTAGATTTTTGTGTGGCAACGTCGATCTTGGTAATTACGTGTGGTTGTAGTGGTGGAGTTGTTGTCCTCAATAAATGGAAGTTGAATGACAAGTGTTTACTCGTGGGAGTGTTAATGCAATATGTTGTTGTTGTATGATGGGGGTAGACGAAGTAAATGTGGGTGGATGAAGTAAATGTAATATTGAGTGTTGCAGTGTGGGAAAGTATACTTTGATTAAGTTGTCTGTTGTATTGTTAAAACAATCATTGTGGTGTTGGTTTCATAGCAAATTGGAGGGTTTTAAAATTGTTGTTCTCCACAATCTGTAAGTCATTTTACATGGGTTTTTTGCATAAATGATTTATTTATTGTTTATGTTAAAACTATTGTTCTCCAGAATCTGTAGGTTGTTTTACATGGGTGTTGTAGTGTGGGAAAGTATAGTCCAAAATGTGCTAGAAAATATATTGACTAAGTTGCATTGTCCAAAGAGCCATTGTGGTGTTGGTTTGATAGTAGATTATTCTAAAAATCGTCAGCTTCAGTTTCGTCATTTGTTTTATAGGAGGCTATTGTAAAAATTGATGGCTTCAACTCCGTTTTATAGCAGATTAGAGGGTTTTAAAACTGTTGTTCTTTGCAATCTGTAAGTCGATTTACATGGATGTTTTGCATAAATCATTTATTTATTGTTTATGTTAAACTATTCTTGTCAAGAATTTGTAAGTCATTTCACATAGGTTTTTGGCATTATGGTTTTGTATGGATGGAGAAATTGCAGTTAAATCTTCTTTCTTTCATCAAAAAATATGGTTAGGGTTAGTAATTTTTTCGTCCCTTGTTTATTTTTTGTAGTTATCTCTGTGCATCTTTGGCCTTATACCCATTACCATAGGATCCATTGTAGTTAAATCTTGTTTCTTTCATTAAAAAAATGGTTAGGTTTAGTAATTTTATCACCCTATGTTTATTGTTTTAGTTATATTTGTGCATCTTTGTCGTTACACCCATTAACATAGGACCATTTGCATATTAACATAGGAGTGATTGCATATATATATGTATGTATATGTTTATGTATGTATGTATATATGTAGAGGGCTAGTATGAAAGCAAGAACATGTTGGAGATAAAATTAGTTTGATGGGTGTTAATTGTTGTTCTTTCTAATATCTCTTTTATCTATTCAATTTATTTGTTTGAAGTTTTCGACATGATTTTCGTCAGGCCAACCGTGAATAGGATTTTTTTGTGTAATTTCTCTTTTACAATTTCCCTATTTGTATAGAATATTTAGTGCCAAGCAATGTAGCTCAAATTTTATTGATTAATTTTGTGGTGTTATAGGTATTTTGTACAAGTTATTGCTACTATTTGGCTTTACGAGCTCTATTTAATGTGGGTTTGGTGCCAAAGAATGTAGCTCAAAATTTGAATTGGCAATCCAACTCTTGTACAGACTGCTTGTCTTGTATGAATATGTTTAGTGTGATTTTTTTATCATCTGTGATGAATATGTTTAGTGAGGGTTTTAGATCATCTATTATTTACGTATGATTCTTAAGTGTTTTTCTAATATTTATTTTATAATTTCCCTATTTTGTCTATAATATTTAGTGGGAAATTATGTAGCTTGAATTTTAAATTGAGAATCCAACTATTACATAGAATTTGTTGTTACACCTTGTCTAGATAGTGATAGAATTCCAGGTAAGTAGGAATATGCTGCAAACTCAAATCTATACATGCATTTGACTTGAGCTGAGTTCTTCAATTTGAATATTCTTTGTAAGTAATTTTACATACATAGATGTCCATATCTAAAAAAAATTGGTCCAGGGAAATTGGAAAAGACCTATTAGAAAAAAACTTAACAATCAAAGGAAAAATGAAAGATGTTGGAAAACCTGCATTAAATAGAATTTTAAAATATGGAGAATAGAACAGGAAAACTATGATAATGAATAGTTTGGTATGGGGAACTAGAAAAAAGAATATCATGAAGAATAGTTTGTTATGGGAAAGTTCAAACAATTGTGGAAAAAAGAATATCATGAAACATATTGGTACAATACAAAAAGTGAAATTGGAAAAGAGCTATTAGGAAAACACTTAAGAATCACAAGAAAATGACAAATTTTCTAAAATCCACATTAAATAGAACTTTAAAATATGGAGAATAGAAGAGGAAAACTATGATAATGAACAATTTGTTATGGGGAACTAAAAAAAAAGAATATCATGAATAGTTTGTTGTGAGGAAGTTGAAACATATGAGGACTTGAAAGAATATAATGAAACATATTGATATAAGACACTTCCATCCCATGTAATTAGCAAGCGTTTCCCCTTACATAAACAGACCCGGACAATTTCTTCTAGGGAGCTTCAAGTAGATCAGGAAAAAAAGAATATCATGAAACATATTGATACAAGATTTGAGCTATGTTATTTGTTAATAAATATTGAAGACAAATAGATAAATTGTATAAGAGGTGTTAGAATTTAATTATTTTCTACAAGTCACCTTACATGGGTATTTTGCATAAATTCTTTGTCTATAATATTTAATGTTAATCAATGTAGCTCGAATTTACAATTAAGCATGTGGTGTTATATGCATTTTCCAGTGATTTTGCATCATATAATTGTTGTCATAGTGTAAAGAAAATAGGCATCATCATAAGGAAATGGGTTTAAATAATTGATTTGGCAATTTGAAAAGATATTTGTATAAGCATGGAGAAAAAATAGTTTGGTGGCTTTTAAGTGTTATTCTAATAGCTCTTTTAATTATTCAACTTTAAATTTAATTTGAGAAAAAAAGAATATCATGAAACATATTGGTACAAGACAACAAGAAAAATTGGAAAAGAGCTATTAGGAATACACTTAAGAATCATAGGAAAATGACAGATGTTCTAAAACCCACATTAAATAGAAGTTTAAAATATGGAGAACAAAAGAGGTAAACTACGATAATGAATGGTTTGTTATGGGGAGCTTAAAAACATAATATCATGAAGAACAATTTGTTGTGGGGAAGTTGAAATAGATGAGGAACAAAGAATATAATGAAACATATTGATATAAGACATTGTCATACCACATAATTAGCAAGCTCCATCCCTTACATAAGCAAACTCAGTGTTGGTATGTGGCGACTGATCATGCTATTTTGTACACTTATTAGTACTATACACTCTTCATGTATCCTTGCTGACTTTGTAAACCCTAATTTTTGGAAGCTTCTAAAAGCTTGTTATAAGCGGTTGGGATGGAGAGTTGTAGTCTGGAATTATTCATGATATTGTAATATGTTTTGCACTAGATAATAAAATAATTGGATGGTTGCAGTTTTGTGGATGTAGCCCAAATTGGGTGAACCACATTAAATTCTTTATGTTGTCTTCTATGTTTGTTTTACTACTCTATTTTATTGTTCAAATATGCATTTAACTTGTTATATATCTAGCTTCTAACCCTAACAAGTGGTATTAGAGCGGGTTGTTTTCTATTATCATCTATAGGAAGGTCTCATGGTTGAGTGGGAGTCTCACGGTTAAGTGGGAGCAATGGAAGATGAGGGTAATTTGAACGTTGAGAAGTTCAATGGGCAGAACTATTAGTTACAGAAGATGCAGATGGAGGACAACCTCTATCAGAAGGATTTATGGTGGCCATTGGAAGAGAAAACCAAGAAACCCATAGCAATGTCAAATGACGACTAGGATATTTTGGATAGAAAGGCACTTGGCAGTATTCATTTATGCCTGGCACAATCGGTGGCATTCAATATTAGAACAACAAAGACAACTCAAGAGTTGATGAAAACCCTAGCAAAGTTATATGAAAATCCTTTCGCTTCGAATAAGGTATTTCTTTTGAAGCGATTATTTAATATGAAAATCGTAGAAGGTGGGTCAGATGCTAATCATTTAAATGAGTTTAATAGGGTTACCAATCAATTAACTTCTGTAAAAGTAACTTTAATGAAGAATTTAGGGCTCTTTTGATTATGTGTTCTTTGCCTGAAAGTTGGAATAGCTTGGTAATGGTTGTTAGCAATTCTATTTCTGGTTTGAATACATTGAAGTTTGATGATGTTTTTGGTGTTATTTTGAGTGAGGAAATTCATAGAAAAAGCTCAGGTGGAACATCCACATCAGGCAGTGTTTTGAATATAGAAAATAGGGTCGAACAAAGGAGAGAGGAAACAATTCTAGAAGCCATGGGAAGTCACAAAGAAAATCAAAGGACACAAGGTCCCAATCTAGAGATAAGAGGGATTGTTGGTACTGTGGTAAGCCAGGTCATTTAAAGAAAGATTGTTGGTCTCAAAAAAATAAAGGAGACAAAAAGGAAGGAAATAAAGAGGAAAATGTGGTAAGTAATAAATCTAATGAGGATGCTCTGATTGTTTCCCTTGACAATATTGATGATTCTTGGATGTTAGATTCAGGGGCTTCATTTCATACTACACCCCATAGAAATTATTTTATTGATTATGTCCAAGGGGATTTTGGGCTGGTTTATTTGGGAGATAACGAACCCTGTTAGATTGTTGTAAAGAGAATAATCAAGATTAAGTTGCGGAATGGGAATCATTGGCTACTACATGAGGTTAGGCATGTTCCAAAGTTAAAAATAAATTTAATTTCTACAGGGCAACTAGATGATGAAGGTTGTGTTGTTATATTTACTGATAAAAATTGGAAGGTTACCAAAGGTGCCTTAGTGTTAGAAAAAGGTGTGAAAGTAGGCACCTTATATCTTTGTATAGGTCATATTGTTGGGGTATGTGCAGGATCATCATGGAAAAAATAGGCCCTTAAGTGGCAATAAAAAGACAAAAAATCAGAGTTAGACAACTTGATGTAAAAATTTGAATAAGTTATCTATATTATTTTAAAAAAATGTAAAAATAGAATCTGTAGAAAATTGAATGTAGTTTCTAAACTACTAGACCTTTATTTATTTTAAAAAAATCTATTTGGTGAAAATTTGAAATTTCAATGTAGTAGTATTTAAATTTCAGGGTAAAAATAAGAAGTGGGTGTCTATCTAACCGCCCTAACCACGATAAAATGATAATATTTTTTTATAAGATTTGAGATATAAGTAGACTCATGTCCCAATGTGATGCATATTTTTTTATATTTTTTTTCCATGTAAATAATTAATTATAAATTTTCTATTACAACTTTAAAAAAATATAAACGCTCGTCTGTCTAACCACCTTAACTTGGTAAAAAATTCATGAAATTCATTTTTTTTTTTAATCCTATAGTATGTGAAGCATAGAATGTGACACATGTTTCAAATTCAAAAAATGTGATACCATTTGAAGGTTATAGATGTTTTTCAATCAGTATATCAATCAGGACTTTATTCGTAATTCTAATAGAAAATGAATAATAATTATTTATTAAATTCAAAGTAAAGCATAATTTATATTGGTGGAAAGATGAGAATCTCCTCTAAAAACCCTTTTTCGTTTCATCAATTTTGGGTTAAAAAAAAGTCGTCAGCCACAAGGGCCATCATATGGCTTACATATCGCCACTTTTTGGCCCATCATGATCCTGCACATACCTGTTCCTTCTACTTTAGCTAGATTACATATAAAAATCAATGTTCAAGAACAATTGTTGTAGTTCACCATGCAGAAAATTAAATAGTTGTTGTGGATTGTGAATCAACACTATGACATAATAGACTTCGGCATATGAGTGCAAAAGGTATGAAAGTGCTTCATTCAAAGAATTTTTTACCAGGTCTAAAATGTGTTAATATGGATTTCTATGAAAGTTATGTGTATGGAAAACAAAAGAGAGTTAGTTTTCTCAAAGATGGGAAACAAAAGAAAAATGAAAAATTGGAGCTTGTGCATATAGATGTATGGGGACCAGCTCAAGTATCTTCTCTTGGTGGCTCTAGGTTTTATGTTACATTCATTGATGATGCAACTAGGAAGGTATGAATTTTTTTCCTTAGGCAGAAATTTGATGTATTTGAAACTTTTAAAAAATAGAGAAGCTTGGTTGAGAATGAGACAAGTAAAAAGATAAAATTTTGTAGATTTGATAATGGTGGTGAGTATTGCAACAAAGAGTTTGAAGATTATTGTTCCTCTAATGGTATTCGTAGGCAAAAAATAGTTCCAAGGACTCCACAAGAAAATGGAGTGCTTGAGTGCATGAATAGAACAATAATCGAGCGTGCACGAACTATGAGATTGCATGTTGGGATGCCTTTAAACATGTGGTTAGAGGCTATAAACAGTGTTGTTTATTTAATTAATAGAGGTCCATCTAATCCTTTGGGTTGTGGTATTCCAGAGGAAGCATGGATAGGTAAGAAGGTGAGTTAATCTTTTCTCAAAACCTTTGGTTTTGAAGCATTTGCACATGTAGATTCTGAAAATAGAACCAAGGTTGATGCAAAATCAAAGAAATGTATAATTTTTGGATATAGAATTGATGAATTTGGTTATAGGCTTTGGGATTTTGAAAATAATAAAATTGTGAGAAGTAGGGATGTCATATTCAATGAGAAAGTATTATACAAAGATTTATTACAGCAACATGAGAAGATAGAAAAGGATTATGCAGTGTTGGATGATATTACAAACAACAATTTTTTAGTGGTTCTTCATGCTCTGCAACAACAACAACAAGAAATACCACAAACTCCAATGAATGTTAGGCGATATTCAAGGATAAGTAGACCTCCAAAAATATTTTCTCCCTCTTTGTATTCTATTTTATTAACCAATGCTGGTGAACCAAAATGTTATCATGAAGCTATGCGGGTGGATACCAAGGTTCTGTGGGAGCATGGAATGGAAGAAGAAATGGACTCCTTGTTGAAAAATCAGACTTGGGAATTATGCAAGTTGCCTGCAGGTAAAAAGGCTTTACCAAACAAATGGGTTTATAGGTTGAAAGAGGAGGATGGAGGTAAGCAAAGATTTAAAGCCAAATTAGCTGTAAAGGGATTTGCACAGAAAAATGGTATTGATTTTGATGAAATATTTTCTCGAGTTGTTAAAATGACTTCTATTCATACTGTTTTAAGTATTGTGATTGCTAAAGATTTTCATTTAGAACAACTTGATCTTAAAATAGCCTTTCTCCATGGTGATTTGGAAGAGGAAATATATATGGAGTAGCCACAAGGATTTGAGGTCAAAGGCAAGGAGAAACTTGTGTGCTGATTGAAGAAAAGTTTATATGGCTTGAAGCAAGCACCTCAGCAATGGTATCTTAAATTTGATAGTTTTATGGTTGAGCAAGGCTACAAAAGGTGTAATTCAAACCATTGTGTTTATTTTAAGATGTTAGGTGAAGATAGCTAAATTATTTTATGTTTATATGTTGATGATATGCTTGTAGTGGGGTCTAACATGGATCACATAAAGGAGTTAAAACAACAGTTAGCAAATTCATTTGCTATGAAGGATTTGGGGGCAGCAAAACAAATCCTCAGTATGAAGATTACAAGAGATAGGAAAAACATAAAATTGTTTCTATCTCAAGCTGATTATGTTGAAAAGGTGTTGTAGAGATTTCATATGGAGAATGCAAAAGTTGTCAACACACGTTTGCCCAATCATGTAAAATTGACTAAGGATATGTGTCCAAAGACACAAGAGGAGGAATAAAAAATGTCCAAGGTACCATATGCTTCAGCTATAGGCAGTTTAATGTATGCCATAGTATGCACGAGACTAGATATTGGACATGGTGTAGGATTTTTTTAGTAGGTATATGAGTCATCCTGGAGTTGAACATTGGAATGCGATAAAATGGATTCTTAGGTACTTGAAAGGTACATCCAATATATGTTTATGTTTTGGGGGATCTAATATAGATTTAAAAGGCTATGTTGACTCAAATTTGGTAGGGGATATAGATACCAGGTGAAGTACCATAGGTTATGTATTTATAGTTGGTGGGACAGCAGTGAGTTGGATTGATCAATTGCAAAAGGTGGTTGTTTTATCCACCACAGAGGCAGAGTATGTGGTTGCAACAAAGGAAACAAAGGAGATGATATGGCTACAAGTCTTCATGGAAGAGTTGGGAAAAACACAGGTTGAAAATCACTTTTTTACAGACAACTAGAGTGCTATACATCTTGCAAAGAATTCTGCCTTGCACTCTAAAACCAAACACATACAACTGAGATAACATTTCATTCGATCAGTATTGGAGGATGAACAGGTAAATTTGGAAAAGATACATGTATAGATGACAATCCAATGGATATATTTACAAAGGAAGTGACAAGGGAGAATCTAAGCTCCTCTTCAACTTCAGTTGGTCTTCATGGTTAAAAGTATAATAGAGCAACATGATCCAAGGTTCTTATTTCTAGTGGGAGTTGTAAGTGCAGCGGTGTTGTCCAGGATCAGTCTCCAAGTGGGAGATTGTTGGTATGTGGCGATTGATCATGCTATTTTTAAAAAAAATTAGTACTGTACACTCTTCATGTATCCTTGTCGGGGTCCAAGGCTAGGTGGGGGTTCAAGGGCGGTAGCCCTTGAGAAAAAAAAAATCACCTTTTTTTGCTTCATCATTGAAAAAGAAAAAGGCCGACTTTGTAAACCCTAATTTTTGGAAGCTTCTAAAAGCTTGTTATAAGTTGCTAGGATGGAGAGTTGTAATATGGCATTATTCACGATATTGTAATATGTTTTTCACTAGATAATAAAATCATTGGATGGTTTGTGTTTTTTTGGATGTAGCCCAGATTGGATGAACCATGCTAAATTCTATGTGTTGTCTTCTATGTGTATTTTATTACTCTATTTTATTGAAATCTGCATTTAACTTGTTATATATTTTCCTTCTAACCCTAACACTCAGGTAGATTGTTTCAACAAGCTTCAAGTAGATCAAGGAAAAAATAATATCATGAAACATATTGATACAGGATTCGAGTTATGTTCTTTGTTAATGAATATTAAAGATAGATAGATAAATTGTATAAGAAATAAAATAACAATTATTTGCTACTTCATTTTACATGGGTATTTTGCATAAATGATTTGTCTATAATATTTAATGCCAAGCAATGTAGCTCGAATTTATAATTAAGCCTTTGGTGTTAAACGCATTTTGCAAATATTTTTGCATCATATAATTGTTGTCATGGCCTAAAGAAAATAGGTATCGTCATAAAGAACCGGGTTTAAATAATTGATTTGGAAAATTGAAAAGATATTTGTATAAGCATGGAGAAATAAATAGTTTGGTGGCATTTAAGTGTTATTCTAATAGTTGTTTTATATGTTCAGATTTATATTTTTAGTTGATAGGCTATTTGTTTGAAGTTTCCACTGGGATTTGATCAGCCTAACGTGAATAGGATTTTTCATCTAATAGCTATTTTACAGTTTCTTTGTTTGTTTACAATATTTAGTGCCAGGTAACGTAGCTTGAATTTATGTGTATATATATATATATATATGTATTGAATTCCCCATTTCATATTTTAAATAATATATATAGGTAGAAATATATATCTGTACATACAAACCAAGACCATTGTGGCTCATTTGAGAATGCAATAGAAATTTATATATGTATATGTATATCTAGACAGTTGTGTATGCTATCTTTATTTGTATTTAGGTAGACTTACATTTAAAAAGAGTTAAAAATAGCATATGTAAGTAGTATTCGGCTTCTGAGAAAATTTCTACAATACAACCATAACATTAAATGATATAGCATTGAGATGTTGTTAATAACAGAGAATTTAATGGTGTAGTATGTTCAACATAAGCATAAGAAATCTATAAAGTTGATTGCACTTTGGTAGTGAATGTCCCTATAGAAACTAAATACATTGAAAAACATCAAAAACACTATAGATTGCATTTTCTTGGACCCACCATCTTGATTTCTATTATCCAGAACCACGAGTAACCATTTCCCATTCCACTTTTGTGCTCAAACGTGGCCAAGAGTCCCCCTATGGCATATATATTTTAATAAGCTTTGAAGTTAAAAACATGTTTTTGGTTTGCATAAATTTTACGCTTTGCTTGTTGTTCATTTTGTGTACTATGTAGCTCTCACATAATACACATTCTATGCATCTTTTCCATTATAGTCATTAACATAGGAGAAATTTCATATTAATAACTCATCCCCTTCAATTTTATGAACACAACAAACATCCAAACTAGATTTTCCCTCAATTGACTAGATGAGAAGGCTACGAATTCAAACCTTTTATTCCCTATAGTAATGCCTTACTTCAGAGTAGATAATATCCTATAGGAAACAAAAGGTTTGAATTTGTACCCTTCTTAACCAATCAATTGATGAAAAATTCAATTTGGATGTTTTCTCTCTTCATAAATTTCAAGGGGAGGAGTTACATAGTGAGGAAATGGTATGGTATACATATCTATTTAGATATAACAGTGTGTAAGTAAATAGATATATACATTTTTGCATATCCTGATATATATATATATATATATCTAGCTATGTGTGTGTGTTTTCAAATCTGCAAACAAAGGGGAAATTCAATGCATATATGTACTTAATCATTTATATTCTTATTGTTGTATACCCTATTGTTTCAATAAGAAAGGGTGAAAGGACTAGCTAGCAACATATACAAATATCTGCATATAGCTATATGTGGAAATATAGTAAAATAATCAAAAATTGCATGGATACATATATAAGCAACCTCAAAGATAAACAAATACATATAGGGGTATATACATATGTATTTATCATTTTTATTCTTGTTGATGTATCTCCTGGTGTTTCGACAATATTAAAAGTTCATTTCTATTCTTGTTCCTATATCTCATGTTGTTTGATCAGTATTAGAAGTGTAATGGTAATATATCGATATTTACAATTTATCTACCAATTTTCGTTGGTATGTTGCAATACATTAATATTTTATTTTTATTGTGAAATAGAGTTGTCAATTAGTCAACTTAAATTGTAACATTTTGTCCTTGCAAAAAGTTCCCAGAACTATGTCTATGAAATTGAGCTTTGTGGATGGGTCTCTAGGGCCCACCAATATTGATTTGTTGGCATCTCCCATTGTTTCCATTGTGGAGTCTAGCTCTAAGGGAGTGAACCATTGGCCTTCAGATCCTGATTTCGTAAGTATAAATTTCCTTTTTCTTAAACCTATTATAAATTTGGTGTTATTGTTTCCAATTTTTGTTTGCTTTAAGGTGTATACACACATGGGTGAACTTGACAAATCATATGGATGTGCAAGGAGATACACATTGATATTTTCCAGCATATAAAAACATCACTTTCATGTATATGTATATGTATGTGTATATATATATGTATACGTATATGTATATGTATGCATGTATATTTGTATGTATATCTATATGTGTGTGTATGCATATGTATATGTAGATGTCCTGACTAGCAGTGACTTGACCATGTTTTCCTATGGAGGTGTGGAGCTTTGTAATTACGTGGGTTGGCGGTGGTGGAGTTGGTGGCCTCAATATGTAGAAGCTAAATGGTAAGTGTTTGCTCAAATGAGGGTTAATGCATCTTGTCGTTGTTGTATGTGTATATGTATATGTATATGTTCATGTGCAAGATCATGATGGGCCAAAAAGTGGCAATATGAAAAAAGTAGTGTTTTCCATTCACCAAAAAACGTGAAAATCATGAGTTGAATTTGTTTGGGTTGGGTGTTGGTACATTTCTCCATAGCAATACCCAATACAAAGTAGTATAAATCAGATATCCAACTTGGTTCAGGTATTATATATCCAAAAAATATTAGGTAATATAAAATTTTGGTGTTATAAATTGGATATCCGATTTTTGCACACATAGACCCAAAAGTAAGTAGGAGGTGGAGGGTGGATGAGAGAGAGAGGGGGGGGGCGAAAGGGAGACAGAGACAAAGAGAGAGAGAAGGAGGGGGGAGGAAGAGGGGAAGGAGAGAGAGAGAGAGAGAGAGAGAGAGAGAGAGAGAGAGAGAGAGAGAGAGAGAGAGAGAGAGAGAGAGAGAGAGAGAGA